>QYAO01000032.1:635870-865048 GCA_003988895.1 Hyphodiscus sp. D1413
TGAGTCTATATAGAAGAAGTTATCAATTAATATAGAAAGTGGTGGGTATTTTGGTGTGGTATTTGTGTGGGGCGGGTATTTGTCCCGTGAACCCGAGTACCCGGGGATACTCAGGAAAATGGAATGTTAAACTACACTTCACCCTCTTATCTTGCCGCCCAGCAAAGATATAATTTTCATGAGATCAATCTCTCGAGGGCCTCGGGAATTGTCAATTACTGTACCACTCATCGTTTATGCAAAATTGAGAGACCCTGTCTGGCATTGTTCCCAGTAGTTTGGATAAGGATGTGTGATAACGGAAGAACAAAACACCGAAGGAGACGCTCGGGCCTCCCCCACTATGATGTAAACTTTAAATAATATTTAAGCACCCGTGTTGATTCTCAACTCGAACATAAATATTACAGAATACGAGTACAACAACAACCTTACCGTCAACAGCAATTCGACGTTGATCAAGCACATCAACATGTCTTCTGAAGACCCTAAGCATGGCGCGCACGGGCCATTCACTAAGCCCGAGAGCTTCTACGCGTCTACTCATTCTCAAAACCTCAAACCTCTCCAAAGCTCCTACGTATCTACTCATTCTCAAAACCTCAAACCTCTCCAATGCTCCTACGCATCTACTCATTCTCAAAATCTCAAACCTCTCCAAAGCTCCTACACGTCTACTCATTCTCAAAACTGCAAACCTCTCGACTCCCACCAAAACACAACTTCCTCCTCCTCTCCTCCAAAGTACGAACGATTCGAATCGTCCATGAACTCGCTACCAGCCACGAACACTCCAATGATGGCGACACTTCAGCCTTCTGCTGAGTGCGACGAAAACGCGTACCCAAGACGTCTGCTCTGCGATCTTCCCTGCTGCGAAGTGGCGGCTCCCGCACTCCCTCTTATTACTGTGCGTAGCTGCACATCACTTTATGCGGTTGCTTGGACTTTGGTCTTCATTATGGTTATCGGCGTGTTGGCAACTGTCTGGGTCTTCCTCTGGCTCGGGCGCGCGACGCACAATCTTTAATTCGGTATGTTTCTTGGCCTCTGGGTAACTTCTCCACTAACAATAATAATAGTAGCCGCCACTCGTCCGTTCTAGGCTTCGGGATCTGGTAAAATCACCGTTCTGACTCATAGGGGAAATTTGGAAGGCATTGGAGGCGTTGTTATGAAAATGGAGGAATTTGCTATGGGGATTGGTCTTGGAGTTTTCTGACAGCATGCAAGCGTTCTTTTTAAGGGGAACGAACATCTCGTGGCAATGGCGTTGCATCTCGTGTTTTAGGCGTTGCTTTACTCTAGCTCAACAAACTTGATCTTTTCCTGCGGGGATGAGTTACGATGGAATATGATTCTTCAAATCGCAGTATAACTAAGCTGAAATGTTGTGGGTAGTGTGTGACTGCGGAAGCTTAAGTTTCGAGTCGATGAGCGCCCAGTATGAGGAGGTAGCCGATGCCTGTGAGAATACTTTGAAATCAATTTTCGACAACCCATCCGAGCAAGAGGTCCGTCCCATAGACAAACTTTACCTATCGGCTTCGCTATAGTGATGGGCTTTATTGAGTAAAAAGTAAAGCAGGATCCGAAAAGTCTACGCTGATGAGATTAACATATGATGGTCCCAGGCTCTCAAGGAACTCGAAGAATGGGCAGCTGGGAGACAGCTTTATGTAGCTCTCCTCTTCTTCTGGAACAGCGGGATGATAGACCAAAAGTTCCTACAAGGCTTGGTTCGAGATCTTGACGGCGTCGAGACACGTCCCATCAAAAGATGTCAATGTTTCGAATATATTCATCTCACTAGGCAAGGGACCTGGCGGAACCAGGACAAGTCACTTCAGCAACATATTTTCCACGGATTGCTGTTATGTATGACTTGACAAGCCACATCGACCGGAAAAGACTATCGAATCCTACGCTTCTAGAGGACTTTGACTGCATTTTGTGAAGCTATTGGGCCCATTGACCCTTTATAAAGAGCTCAGCCTAAACGTAGGCGTATTAGCGGACTTTTAATGCCTGCACAATAGGCTCCTGCAATTCCATGTCGGGTATTCATTTCCATCAATAAGCTTCACACCTCAACCTTCCTCTCCATTTACGTCCGCTTCGTCATCGCTAGCCTCCCCCTTCCTCATTTGACTTTGTTTAGCCGCAGATAAACCAGACGCGGTGACCCATAAGAAATAGTCGGTTCGATAGTGATCGACGTGATGAAAGAAATCGTGGAATCTATTTTATTAGTGAAAGCCCCCGTTATCTGGGAAGTCGGACTTACTGGTGATCTTTCTCCTCCTCTCGGAAGATCCTATCATATATCTCTCTTTGCTTGAAATCGAGCATTTCTTTCGAGTACTTGTTAAAATCGATCTTTTCTCTCTTAAACTCGGTGACCGCGCGCTCATTATAACTCTCAAACACTGGTGCTTCCAACAGCAAGCCGAGCCCAGGAGCTTTGGGGATGCTGATCGTCGCAGGCCCGTAACTCTCCTTGATGATGGTCATCGGAGTGCCACAACGTACAACTAACGCTGCCATAGCTACCATTTTTCGAATCTGATGCATCATGAAAGACTGACCATGTACTTTCAGTGATAGCCACTCCGTATCGTTGATGATGACCGGTTCCGGTTGAACCTTGAATGAACGAATATGTCGTTTGGCGGAGGCATCATTGAAGTGCTTTTGGACTGTGTAGTTGTGGAAGTTTCGTGTACCGACATAACAGTTCAGAGCTTCTTGAACTCTTTCCCGACGGGAAGTGGATATTCTATAGGCCTTCTTCGCAGTGTTATAGGCTGCTTTTACTTCTTTGATTGCCATTTCCACAGGAGTCAAGACTCTTGGGCTCGGAGCTGGTAGTTCTGTAGGTTCGACAGTATCTGCTACTTTATCTTGTTTCGTCTGACTGTCTTTAATATCTTCCCGCTCTATCTCCGCATCCGATGTATTCTGTTGCTTCGTATCTTGTGGCGTCGGAGCATCCTTCATCTCCATATCAACGTTCTGGCTTTGCCTCTGCGTTGAGGACTTCTCCACATATGGACCTTCATTGACCACGTCAACAGCACCTTCATCTCGCTTCCGTTTTCGTGATTTTTCAGTGTTGGAATCGTCCTTGACCTCAGCATCAGTGTTTTCAATTTGCTTCTCTCCTTGCGCCTTGTCCGTCTCGGAGTCATATTTTTCACTGTGAATGGCAGACATAATCTTGACTCTCGTCTCCAAATCGAATTTTTCCAGAATTGGTCTGACATAAACATCTTCGGCGGTCGTCCAGAAAGAGGAAACATCTTCCTGGCGGGACTGAAAAGTTTCAAAAACACCCTCTTTCTCCGCAGACTCAACAAGTTTCTTCCCCAGAAAGCTTTGAGGATGCGGGGGTAGAAACGCAAAAGTCGGAATCAGGTACTCGTACCATCTCGAGTCGCATGACTGGTAGCAGCTAAAAGATCCATTGGTCCGCTCCATTCCCCAGACTCGAATTTGAGGGGGTAAGTTTTCGTTGATTGTATTGATGATATTTGGATCCTCCACAATGAGCTTCAACGATATTACGTTACCTGCAGCATGGACGCCTTTGTCTGTACGCGCACATCGAACCAGTGATGATTTCTTGGGGTCGTCTGCATTGGCTTTCGAAATCGCGCCAGCAGCGACAAATGCTTTGAAAAGATCGCCTTCTATTGTCTTCTCGTCACCGTTGATTTGCATACCCTTATAGCCAGATCCAGCATATCCAATCATGACTGCAACTTTGCGCTTCGGTTTTCTAATTTCTGCCTCGATCTCTTCTTTGGAAAAGGGTCCATCAGGTTTGCCCTCTGCGCCACCTTCAATCTTCATACGTTTCGATGCTTTCCAATCATCATTTCTCTGTCGTTTGTCTATATTTGACCGACTTGTTTAGTTAGTTGGGCAAATCCAGAGGAATCGAGTAGTACGTACCTATACTCTCCCCGTCCCATATCCCCTTTCTTATGACGCCCGCCCTTGTCATTTGATTTTGATTCAAAACCTTTCCTGTTCCCTCCCCTTTGATCTCTTCCCCGCCCGCCGCGACCACCACGTCCCCTTTGGAAGTTACTGCCCCTCTGTTCACGGTGTGATACTTTGGCCCCTTCGGTGCCATTTGCAGCGCTCCCAGTCTCATTTTTGGTCGTCCTAGCAGCATTGGTGTTGTCTTCCATTTTAGTAGCCGTAAACGGGCTTTCATTGCCCTCTTTTTTTTGAATCTCAGAAAACCGAATCTCGGATGTTCGAGTTGGAAAATATAAATCTTAAGGCTGGATCTAACCTTATTAGGAACTAGCGCATATCCATTGAATGCGAAAAGTAACAGCCTCGCCGCACCTGTGAATCCAAGTCTCTCTCCTCAAACATTGCGATATCTTGACTCGGCCAACGGGTTCAGCTCATCCTAAACTGTTTCACGACCAAAGAGCTTTATTTTCACTCACTCTTTCGGTGATAGGCTCTCTGATGTGAATGATGGGGGGCGTCTTTTCACATTAATCACTCGTTTTCTTCTTTGTCAACCACTTCAGGTATTTCTTTTTCCAGGTCGACGACGGTACTTCACCTTACCGCGAGACAGACAGGATACAACATTCATACCTTGAGAACGTCGACCTGAGAACTCTGTGCCGACTACAACTATGGATCTCGCCCAACAACTCGTACGCTCCTGTGCGCGAGCATTCTACGATACGAAGCATATCCTGGTCATCGATGCGCTGATAATTCATTCAGCGTATGTCTCTTCATGAGTGCTCATTATCTGAGAATTCTGATATTGACTCCATTGACAGTTTGCGCGATGATGACATGGCATATCTGATGGGTATGCACACCAAGGAGCTTCACAAGCTGTGTGGTCGGTTGAGGGAAGACCGATTTCTTGCAACGTATGCGATCCCTACAACTAAATTGCGCTCAGTTCAAGGCTGACTCGAAGTAGACACACCCGCGCCGAGATCAGGGAGGGCCAGCAACGTCCCCAATCAAAGACCTACTACTACATCGATTACCGTGCCACCATCGACGCCATCAAATGGAGAGTTTACCTCATCGATAAAGAAGTTCAAGGCACCACTATACCGGCTAGTGAGCAGAAGGAATGGTTTTGTAATAGGTGCAAGGCAGAGTGGACAGTGCTGGAGGTGTTGGATAAGTCAGATCCGCGTAAAGGGTTCTTATGCCACAGATGTGGATATCCCCTCGTACGAGACGTGGATAACAATCGAGGGGGTCATGAACAGTCTACAAGATTGAACGTACAGTTCAAGTTCATTACCGATTTATTGCCCAAAATCGACCAGGTTGTTATTCCCGAAAACAATTTCGAACAGGCACTGGCCTCTTCTCGTCCTGTTGTTAGAGATGCCACGAACCCCGCCAGTGAGATGGCACCTGTGGCTTCTAGCATTGCTAGACCTACTGCAGTTAAGGGAATGGCAAATACTGGCCCTACCTCAATCTCAGTCACCCTTACAACCTCAGATGGACCTACCGAAGCGGACATAGCTGCAGACAAAGCTCGCAAAGAGGCGATTGCCTCGCAGAACGCACTACCGGTTCATTTTACGCATAGTACAATCAGCGGAGAGCAAGTCAAATTTGGTCAACAACCTTCACTTCAAACCTCTCAATCCCTCGAACCAGACAAGAAAGACATCGGCTTGGATACCCCCTCTGCCAACGGCGATGGCGCGGAAATTGATGACTACTTCGCACGCCTTAAGGCTGAGCAAGCAAAAGAGGCCGAGCAGGAGCAAGATGAAGAGTATGAGACGGACGAAGAAGAGGAAGACGATTTTGAGGATGTAGTACCAAGTGGAACAGGAGCCGGAACACCTGCAAGTTCGATCGGTGGTGGAGACTCTCAACCGACTCTGATGGCTCATGGAATTGGATTGACGAGTGCGTTGAAGAAGAATGGCAGTGTTTCTGGAAGCGGAACAAGCACGGGGGCAACCAGTCCGGTGACAGGACCCGGGACCCCGAACGAAGATGGCAGACCGTCAAAGAAGGTAAGGATTGAGGAACCAACCCCTAAGGGTGATGACGAAGAAAGTGAGGAGGATATGGAGTTCGAAGACGTTTAGGATTCTGGACTTCTGTACTCATAAGCTCAATGCATGGTGGGGATGCAGGGTTTGCAAAGCCTGCTTAGATGGCGTTGGGGATACTTTAAACATCGGATGGAAGGTGGTCAGGCGTTTGAGCACCTGGTAGGGTGTGGCATTTAATTTTCAAGTGTATCTCAAATACAAAAGCGATTTGGATGAACTATGAGTTGCCTGAATCGTAACGTGATGTTGGTGAGACTTCCAAATCTGAAGCCGCTCCAGTCACGCGATTGCTTTGCACGCAAGCGCCTGATCAAAGAAGCAAACCAATATCATCAACAGGTGATACCGTATGATAAAGGTAGGAATTTCTCCATGTTCGTACGGAGGATTTTCCATCTGTCAACACCCACACTTTGCTATTCCACAACGGGCAGGCGATTTTCAAGTGTCACCCCGCGTACCTTGATCAGTGCCCCGTCTCCAACGCTTCTTTCAGCGCATCTTAAACCGACGATACCCAATCCGCGACCATCATCCACGTACAAAGGTACCCGAACCTCTCGCTTTTCGACAAAGTTTGTACTCCAAGTCCACAAGTCGGAGAAGCAAAAGGAAACGGCCAAAATGGACGCAGTAGAAGCTGTATTGAAGGGTAAATACCCCGCGAAGGAGCATGCCAGAAGAGTAGCACAATACATCAAGAAAAAGGACCCAGATGCCACTGGCGTGCTGTATCTAGAAGGACAGAAGACGCGGATGATTGAGGACAATGATGAGAGTATGCCATTTAGGTACGTCAACTGCGTCTGTCACACACCAATTTACTAACAGCTCAACCCAGACAACGACGATACTTCTACTACATGACCGGCTGCCCTCTCCCAGACGCTTATTTCACATATGATATAACAAGCGACAAAAGCACCCTCTTCATCCCTCCCATAGACCCCGAATCCGTGATCTGGTCCGGCCTCCCACTCTCCGAAGAAGAAGCTCTCACCCTCTACGACGTCGACGTTGTTCAGACCACGAATGAAGTTGCAGCCTCTATGGCTCGGGCACACTCCTCTGCAATCGTATACGCAATAGCAGACCAAGTCTCTGACCACATAACGTTCCTTCAGTTCAAATCTACAGACCTTACGCTGCTCAAAGAAGCGATTGAGGAATGCAGAGTAGTGAAGGATGACTACGAGGTTGCGTTGACAAGAAAAGCAAATGCTATTTCGACAATTGCACATACAGCTGTATTGAAGGCAGTCAAGACAGCGAAGAATGAGAGAGAACTTGAGGGACTTTTCATTGAAAAGTGTATTGCGAATGGAGCCAGGGAGCAGGCATATCATGGTATTTTTGCCAGTGGTGAAGCTGCTGCTACATTGCATTATGTGAAGAACTACGAACCTTTGGAAGGAAAGCTCAATCTATTACTGGATGCTGGTGGAGAGTACAGCTGTTATGCTTCTGATATTGTAAGTTGACACCCTGCCTATCATTGCCCGCTTCCATCTTACAAATGCTAATCTTGGCGGTAGACGCGAACATTTCCTATCAAGGGCAAATTCAGCAAAGAAAGTAGAGCAATCTATGACATCGTCCTCGAAATGCAACATACCTGCATCAACATGCTCAAAGAAGGCGTCCTATGGGATGACGTGCATCTAGAAGCTCACAAAATTGCGATCGACGGTCTTCTCTCTCTGGGCGTACTTCAAGGCGATAGAGAAGATATCTTGAAATCCAGAACGAGCGTAGCTTTCTTTCCGCATGGTCTCGGCCACTACTTAGGAATGGACACACACGATACTGGTGGCCATCCGAACTACGCCGACAAGGACACCCTGTTCAGATACTTGAGAGTCAGAGGGAAACTGCCCGCCGGAAGTATCATAACTGTTGAGCCCGGAGTGTGTTTGAACCTCCAATCGTTTGCTAGAGGTTGCTAACTGAGGATATAGATCTACTTCTGCCGCTTCATCATTGAACCGTACCTCCAAGACCCAGTTCATTCACAATATATCAATTTCAATGTGCTGAATAAATATTGGGCCGTTGGCGGTGTTCGTATCGAGGATAATATTTTGATTACGAAGACTGGTTACGAGAACCTGACGACAGCGATCAAGGATGTTTCTGAGATGGAGAAAATCATTAATGACTTGTGAGAGTGGGTATAGCTTTGTATGCTGTTGCAAACGTGGATAATGCGAGACTCATATCCATGATCTTTCGTGTCGATCATTTTCTGCCCTCTGTCAAACTCGTCGGTCCGCCTCTGACCAATGTCCAGTACTGATTCTAGTCTTCCAAATCCTACACCAGAGTCAGTCACTCTTCTGTCATAACTTGCCCTTACTAAAGATACTATTGCACTCGCTCGAACTAAAATGCAGATCCTCAATATCCCTTTAGTCACGCACGAAGACTTTTCCGCCCTTCAGGACAACCCGACCTAGCGGGTTGGAGCATCCGCTGCTACAAAAGCTCCCCCCAAGCTCATAGATTTCATAATCAAACACTGGTTATCCTCCACTGCAGCTTCATTTGCCCTAATTTTTCGATCGATCAAGTTCTGCCTCGGAGATGAGTGGCTCGTTATACTTTTGGCTGGGGACCAGCAATCCAAACAAATTGCCCTACTTGAAAAGGACCCACCAGACTAATACGTGATGCGGTAGTACTGCCACAAGCTCTACATCTTCACAAAGGAAAAAGGATCCAAAGCTCATTAAGACGGAAGTTAAGTTCTAGGTCTACGTGCCAGTGGGCGGCAACGCCTCATAAATCGAATGGTAGCCTCCCACTATGGTCCTAGCGCAGATTTTTATCAATACCTACTGCGCCAGAGCTGCCAACAGATTATCCGATGCGATCATTCGCGGAGGAAGTACGGGATTGCGATGGCTCATCGTTTTGGTCCGATGCTCAGTTCCAGCCGTTAGTCCATGAAGAATCGTCTCTATTAGATCCGAGGTTTTGACTGGATCCCCTCTCAATTGAAGCAAGGTCAGCGACTTACTAAAGGGCCATATATGTATTGCTTTTTATAATATCCCACCTAACGTTTCTTAAGGACATAGTGATTTGTAGTGATAAGCGGACGCAATTTTCAATTTCTTACCGCCAGCCCTAATCCACCTCGGCTTTCCTTATTGCTAACTAATTGCTTATACTGTACAAAGGTACGAATCCTCCCTAAAGCCAGCGACGTCTCTGCCTGCAGTTTAGGTGGGCGCATTCCGAAGCTGGGGTTCGTTATGGCCGCCGAACTGCAAAGATCTTCGTGCCTGCCGAAACCCAAAAAATTGTGTTTTAACTAACCCATACGTTATGGAGGTTTAAACATTTGCTGAGGCTGCCTTAGTTGTGTTCTCCTGAAAGAATAATTGGGGGTGGGGGCAAACTGTTTTTTATATCTGCCGCCGGCTGGGCCAACACCCCACCAACGGGCTTTCCAATTTTAGTTTTAACTCGTCCTTTGGATTTTTCTTCATTTCTGGCGTGACCGGGTATTAAAGAGAGTCTGGCTTAAGCTGGTCGATGGCCCTTGGTAGACTCATCGACTCTGAATTTTAAAAATGTACGGCTAGATGCTTTGCAATCGCAGGAGCTTCATCGCTAATCCTTCTGAAGCTTTTTTAAGTTCATCATCGGTGCCTGGGTATTTGTTTAATGTAGAGCTTGAGAATTTTGTCAGCTTTGAGAGTATTGAATGAAGGTCTGAAGGGACAGGTTCGAGTTGTTCGTTCGCTACTGGAGGACAAGAACCAGCAGATTTACTCATGGAATTGGACCACTCGCGCACCCGCAGCCTAGATAAAATCTGGACAGTCCGGAGGAAGGATTTATATAAGTGCGGATGGAGGGCTACTCGCCGATTGGAGAACGTTTTTATGTAACGATATGCGATCACAGAACACCCTGAAGGTAACACTATTCAGTGAACTGATTTTATGTGGAGTTTGACATGCCTAGCAATTGGCGTCTCACTACTCTGAATTGACCACGCAAAAACATATCGATACGCTGCAGATCTACATTTTACTTAATAATGTGTTCATAACATCTTTTGTACTAGCGCTTGTCTCCTTGACCAATCCTGCAACAGCTTTAAATTCTGGGATAGCCGCATTGCCCATACACTCATACAGGAAGCTCTCACTGGTTGTGACAGTCGCTCCCGCAGCTCTCAATCTTGCCAGCGCAATTGGGATCTCTTGCGGATTGCAACTGCTAACTCCATCTGCCAGAACATATACTCTGTGCCCATTCTCCAACAAATCCAACGTTGTTTGGGTTACACAGATATGACTTTCGATGCCCACGAGCACCACTTCGGATGGCGTGGCAGAGGAAAAGTGCTGCGATATTTCAGGGATCCACATCGAGAAGGCAGTTTTGTCTGCATGGGTGACAGCTTTCTCAAGAGGGAGTTCTCTGCATGTTTCTCCTAATCGTGCGCGGTTTTGGGTCGTTACGTAGATGGGCATTGAGAGGATATCTGCGGCCTTAATCATCTTTTGAGCTGTAAGGATACTAGGCATAATCAGCTGGGCCTGGGAGACAGGAAAGAGAGCGTACATCTTTTCATATTCATAGATTGGCGCTCTAAATTTCTCTTGGATGTCACAAATACTGCTCAATAATCAATTTCTCTGGGTTGCGAAGGTGGTGTTGATTCTACACACAAAAGCGCGGGCCTCTCTGCTTCTGGTCAGTCAATCGTTCTCCATGCTTGTAGATTGCACATACTCAGCCTTCTCGTTGGTTTCTCAGCCATCGCTGTTGTAAGATTTGGTGGACGTTTTGTATAATTCGAAGAAAATCTTCACTCGGGCTTCGAGATGATGGTTCGGGAAGAACTTCGGAGTACAGTAAGTCTGGGATGGAGGGGCAGCAACACAACCGAGGAGAAACCCGTAGCATGGGGCCACTCTCAGGAGAGGTGCGAACTTATCAGGTCAGGGGTCCACTGGCTTGTCACACTACCTTTCCCATATGCATCCAACGCATCAGCTCCCCTCAACACCATCAAATGTACGAGATACATAATATATCAATCGTGTTTGTCCTTTTCCAAATTTCTCTCCTAATTCTTGGCTCCAGTAGTCCGTCTCCAAGACGAAATCCCAACCTCTAGACCATGCAATGGCTTCCGTCTTCTCCAGACGCAAGACTCAATCCACCCTTCGAGTACTCAGCACAGCTCTCGCAACCAGCATAGACTTCTCCTCTAACGAGTTCCTATCTCTTCCACCCTTCGCTCTTCTAAAAAGAAGTTACCTGGAAGAACTTTCCTCGTCTTCTCGTTCAGACTAGGATCCGGAAGCTCACGTTTTCTCGATGGAAACTCACCATCTGCGGAGCAACTCGAGAGAGAAGGAGAGCTGGCTCCCTTTCATGGAGCTTCTGCTGGGCTGCTTTTCGCTTCATCCTATTCACAAGATCTTGCAATCACGACAGGGGAACTGAAACTAGCCCGAAACTCACATGGATGGCAGAAGCGCTTATCACGGGACTACGTGTGCTGCGGAGCATACAGTAGTTTCCCGTAGCGCGTTTGCAACGACCACGGCCTTCGGAATATTTCATCAACAACGTCATTCCATACAACCAATCTATCCTCTCTGCAATACAGTAATCATGGATGAGGATCTTGAGTAAGATTGTCTACCTTAAAAATAATTACTCAAGATACTGACGAGTAAAGACGAGCCATTGCGGCTTCTCTCGCTGATCAAGTAGCGCTCAAGGCAAAACAGAATGCGGTTGATTTGTCCAGTGACGACGAAGATGATGACCTTGACGCTCCTCTTCATACTCACATCGCACCCACATTCTCTCATCCTATTCGACAGAAAGATGATAGCCTCAAGGGAAGTGCAGGCACAACAATCACAAAGAAGGAAAGTGAGACTCGAAAGATTCCTCCTAACGAGGTAGTTTATCTGTCCAAAGTCGAGAGTAAATCAACCCTGACTCCTGTTTCAACATCTATAATGGATCAGCTCAAGGAGAGAAGTGAGAGATTGAAGCGAAAGGCCGCAGAGGAGGAGCTCAGGACAGATGAAGCAAAACGCAGATCATCCACTCTTCACGCCTCAAATATACCCGGCGCAACATCTTCGGGCGCGATCTCTTCCGTAAAATCAACGTGCAAGTTCATCTTTACTTTTCATTGCTGCCTTGTTCTGACTTGTGTGCTAGCTTCAGTCCCCTTAGCGTCACCATTCATGATCAAAATGGCATATCCTAACGGAGCTGTTCGCATTACGCGTACACCGGGCAGACAAAATGCTAAGAATTGCGTCAATCTTAAGGATATCATTCACAAGCAGCATCTCGTCTCGGCTTGTGTGTTTTCGTTTTTCATCGCCGACCCTGAACTTTTTCAGCATCTTCCTCTTTCGCACTCTTCTAATGATGTGCCTGTAAGTGTTCCCTCTTATGACTGACTGTATAACTCGAGCCGACTCACGTGGTCTACAGATTTACATTGGAAGAGACCCAAATCAAGACGAAAGAGTAGAGCTAGCTTGTCGTCAGGCTGGCATAAGCATTCAAGGGAAGGTGACCGCTAAACAGCTCTCGAGTATTGGCCCCGCCCTCCGCCAACTAAATTCACAAGTAAACGGAACCAATTTCCACGCCTTCTACGCCTGGTCGTCCGGCTCCTCGCACTCCAAAATCTTACTCCTAGTGTACCCTACATTCTTGCGAATCGTCATTACATCGTGTAATATGATGGACATTGATACAGTACAAGGTGATAATCATTGGTACGTCTGCTTTCAAAACAACCTCCACAGTAATTTCTAAATCATCGGTCTTCAGGTATATTCACGATCTGCCGAAATACTCTTCTCGATCAACAAGTGAGCTGTTGTCCTTCGAGGCGGATCTTTTAGCACATCTACGTGCTCTTCAAACCCCCGATATTTTCCTCGACTCCATCCAAGGAATGTACGACTATTCGAAGGTAAAAGTGCGTCTTGTCACATCGGTTCCTGGTGTCTGCTCTGGTCCTAGATCAGAGAACCATGGATTACTTCGTCTTCGACGAGTCGTGCAAGATCTCGATTTAAAGTTGCCCAAGAAGGAGAGTGAGGGCGGCGAACTGAGACTCGAGGTCTGTGCAGCAAGCATTGGTAATCTATCGGCCAAGTGGCTCAACGGCTTTAACGATTGTGCTCTGGGTAAAGAGCCCATTGCTGTTGCTGGTGAGAACTGTGTTGTCCCAGATATTAAATTGTTCTATCCGTCTGTTGGTGATGTTAAGGGCGCTCATGAGGAGGCACAGCTTGCAGCGAGCAACATTGGCTGTCACACACGTCCATGGGATAATGCTCCGGATGCCATCAAGAAGATATTCTACCATTACGAGTCCAAGGACTCCCGCTGGCTGTTCCATCAAAAGTTCATCCTGCCATATAATGCCAGAGACCCAATGGCTCCACCCTATTATATCTACATAGGGTCCGCAAACCTGTCGGCGTCCGCATGGGGAGCCCTCGAGGAAGACAAAAGAAAGAATGCGAATGAGGCGTCCTGCAAGACAAAGCTAATCAAGCTGACTAATTTTGAATGTGGTGTGGTTGTGCCTGGTCACCTCATTAAAGGTCTTCTTGAACCAGGAACAGAGAGTTGGCAAGAGGGGATAGTGCCTTATGTACAGACTGCGAAGCGTTATGATCTACGTGTGGATCGAGCTTGGAACGATCCGCGATGGGTTCAAGACTATCATGAAGACTGGCATGGTGTTTAGTGTTAAGTTTTCCGATACCTCGCCCAGCTGGGTTGGAAAGACTGGAATGATTTTGCCTAACGAGTATCTCGAGAGACTCATCGGGCAAGTCTCAGCAACGGCACGGAATGGTCTCATTGGCACAGTCGGTCCACAAAACGTTTCTTCTTTGTCAGTGGAATTTTGCTTCCGCAGACATGGATGTTGGTGCGTAACATACCCTAATAGAAGGCGTTGATCAGCATTATTTTAGGATGTAGTCATTGGATCGTCCGTCATTTGATTTGGATTTGGGAACCTAGGCCATAATATATATTTGCCAGTACCACGCTTTCATGAAGTCATCGGAAGAATCAAATCAGAAGAAAAGCCACGTTACCACGACCACACCTTTAGATTCTCACGGCTTCGCAATGATCAAATGAGAACTTGAATTTGCATTCAATTTATACATGCAACTTTCCATAGCTGACTCGACACGAGCTTTTTCTATTCCCATCCCGGGCCTGCGCTCTGGCGCGTTCGCTTCATTTAGTCACAATTCTGCTGTCATGCATCAGCCATTTGCTTCCGCTCATTTGTTTCCGCGCAGCCTCCACGATTATCAATCCCTAAACTCTCTGCGGTGCAGCACAAAGTCAGTCTTAGATTTAACAAGTATAAGATGCTCGTAAACCTCCATTCGCTCTCTCATTCCATCTCAAAGCCTACCCACAGCAGACACTCGGTGCTTGTTTCTCGTATCGAAGGCAGCCCTTATACATCAGACTAAGCGAAGCACAGCAGCTACTATGGCATTCACACTTCGAAGTAATGACGCTCTCAACATCAATCCGTCAATTGGGGTTGAAATAGCTTTATCTGATCATGGTTCCGACTTCCTTTGGGCTGTCACGGCCATCTACTTAATCGCTTTCGTAAGTCCCTTTCGCTCGGAGAGCTCGAAATTTGGAGCTTCCCATTGCGCTCGTCCACTAATTTTGTTCCTCTTTTTCGCAGTTCGGCGTTCTGCTATCCTCATTCACCACTCACGAAAGCAAGAGGGTCTTTAACTATACCCTCGTCATGGCCCTTCTTGTCGGCACAACAACCTACTTCGCCGAAGCCTCCAATCTAGGCTGGAGCGCAGTCAAGCAGAGCGATCATCTCACCCGACAAGTGTTCTACGTACGCTACGTAAACTGGGTCATTTCATTCCCAGCGCTCGTTCTGTCCCTCGGCCTCCTCTCAGGCGTCTCATGGACCACCATCGTCCTGAACATCTTCATTGCCTTATTCTGGATCCTTAGCTACTTGGCTGCTGCATACACAGCCACCAGCTACAAATGGGGCTTCTTCGCTTTCGGAACCTTCGCATATATCATTCTGGCAATGAGTACCCTCAACGAGAGTCGCGAATCCGCCGAAGTCTTAGGCATCAGTCGCGATTACACGATCCTTTCAGTATGGGTGAACTTGTTGTGGCTGGGATACCCTATCGCATTTGGTCTCGGCGATGGTGGGAACATCATTGGAATCGCTGGTACCGCCATTTTCGTTGGTGTTCTTGACGTGCTTTTGTTGCCGCTAGCGAGTGTGGGATTCTTATTTCTGTCCCGCAAGTGGGATTTCGCAGAGCTGCAGCTCAATTTCAGCGAGTATCGTGGCGTTCGACATGGTAGAACTTTGCAGATGAAGGACGACTCTCTGGCTACCGGTGGCGTCAACTAAAGGTCCTCAGAAAGGCCAGAACCTTGAAGACTCGATCGCATTGGTGTACCGGCATCTACTTCGCTGTTTTGGCCCAGAGGGGAGTGTTTAAGAGCCACTAAGAGATATCCAGGGTATTATGTTAAGCAATACTGATCGAAGTTGAAAGGGCGGTACGGGCTGAGATGAGAATGAGGTCATATTGAGTACTGCTCGTTACAGTAAAGTTATTTTGGGATATCCTTTCCCTCATTCTTCTTTTTCTAAGTGAGAGCTTGTTGTCTCTATTAAGAGCTGATAGATAGAAGCTCACCACGAACTTAACACTTTGCGGGGCAGGTTTCATGTCATCACTCGTTCTATACTCCTATTTTCTGAAAATGTGAGGACTCGTCATCTATTCCCCTACAGAGTCGCTAGAAATCTTCAACCCCCGATCGTGCCATGAATTTCTTCAACCTTCTCCTCTTAATCAGGCCGACGCTCGCCCAGTCTCTCACATCTCTATGAATTAGTACTACGACAGAGATTATGTGTAGAGCCTGACCGGAACCAAATTTACTTCCGCCTTACTAATTCCTCGCTTAGCCCCTATCACATGCGAGTGCCTCCCAAAAACCCATCAACTCTACTTCTTCGAGGATGACCTCCTACGTCTTTCTGAAATCATGTATACGATGCAGAAAATAGGACAGAATGACCATGCGGGGCATAGAAAGATATCTATCGTCAGCCCCCTCTACATCCAACCGCCGGGACCTACCTGACTCCTCACAGGCCTGCATCCTCTGCAAGACTCGCAAGAGACGATGTGATGGTCGGTCACCCTGTGTTAATTGTGTTACATGCGGGTCAGAATGCGAATATATAGCAGTGCGGAAGACTCGAGGTCCAGGGAAGAAGTGAGCACCAACTCTATTGAATTTCACGAATTCTGACATGGTTTCAGAAACATCAAAAGAGCAAAGTGGGAAGAACGATTGAATGCACCGGAAAGTTTGTTATCCAATACCGGTCTACCAGACAGTGCTGTCCTAAGTCCAGACAAGAGGCATCGTCCTATCGTCTCCGTGACATGCTCGGCAGAGAGATTGACAGACCCTCGGCCATATGCCGAAGCTAATACAATAAGTCTACTTCACCAACTTTCTACTCATCCTATAAACTCATCCCAAGCACAAGCGAACTCTCGGCATCGCTACCCTATATTCCCAGACTTTCTCCTCCCAGGTACATTCGCCTCGCACCTCCAGACGTTCAGGCAAATCATCGCCGAAGGAACACCAGCCCGGAATTTCACGCCACTCATGCCCCTCCATATCTCGCGACGCCTGATCGAAAACTCGTTCGCCGAGATCATGGCACAGCATCAAATCCTGTCTCTCTCTCACTTTATGACACTTCTCGAAACTCAATACGCCGTGAGCCCTGTCGACCCAACGGACAACCCCGCTCGATGGGCGCTTGTCAATACTGTCATTGCTCTTGGGGTACGCGTCAAGACCGCACCAGGGTCAGAGGCCGCGCTTTCTGATATCATGAGATCAATCTATCGGAATGCCACCACAGTTCTACCTGAACTTATCTTGCAAGGGCCGAGTTTGCTCTCTGTGCAAGCCATTCTTGCTATGGCTATGCTCGTGAGATGCGAGGGGGATATGCGACAATTTGTGGCATTGGCTGGTAATGCTTCAATTCAGCTGAGACTGTTAACGTTGAGCCGGACGAGCCGGATGGGGGTGGTTGATATGGATGAGATTGAACAGTATGAGCAGGTATATAAGACTGCCAATACTTTCGACCAGATTATTTCGGGGTTGTATGGTACGGAGACGGCTCTGCTCGAGGGGTGCCTGACTACTTGATATCTAAAACAGCTTGTGGACTCATAATATTTATTCTGTGTGTAGAAACATGGCTAGAATCCGACTAGATCCAAAGGGCTGTAAGATCTCATAAAGATGACCTTGGCAAGATCTCAAGTAATGAAATATTAATTTGCTAGCTGGAACATCACTTTATAACCAGACATCCCAAGCTTTCTGCACTATATAAGTATTATTGACGCAAGCAATGGCATGCAACAATAACCATTCAACCACTCAGACCTTCCTTACCTTACTTCATAACCAGAAACCCCCTATAAATAGACCGCCCCTCGTAACAATGGCACGGTAAAATTCTACCCTACCCCCAAGATAGCCTCCTCTCCTCTGGCGCGTCGGACGTTGACCTCACACTGCTACCTCAGTAAACCAATGTCCCGATATCCATCCGGGATGGATATCCTGCCTCATATGAGCGAGGGCGGGCAGGCGTCGCTGTCGACAGAGGATAATTTCTAGCGACAGCGGAATATCGGCCGACAGCTGTTGTTACCGACAGCTGTTGAATGTCGACAGCTTATTATTACCGACAGCGTGTCAAAAGCATTATTCCAAACACACACCAGCCCTCGAAGAATTCAGCAGAGCACCCAAGCTTAAGGAATGCCGAACCTCCACCATCGCATCGCCGACAGTATGTTCATTCCTTCACGAGCAAGAGCAAGAGCAAGAGTAGGAGTACGAGTAGTGGAACTTATACGCGTATTCTTCTGCGACTAACGCGAAGTGCTTCGTCGTCGGCAGCCGCATCTGGAGCGTGACCGCCACTGCCTCACTAGCTCTAGTTCTTCGCTGACATTTACTTGGTCGATAGTCCACCAGCTCCTCGTCGTCGATATTTGATTCCTGACTCCTCATTCTAGGCTCCACTTCTTTTCAACGCTCTCTTGTGTTTGCCACATGCACACATAATCAAGCACTACCTTGAATTAGATGGAAAAGTAAGAAGTAGGTATATGGAGGTCATGAACGGTGCGTCACTTGAGGCTTCCGCTGTGATGGTTTTCATGGTATCGGATTGGCTTTTAAGGAGTACAGTAAGCGGGATTTGCGCGTATGGCGGACTTAACTTCGATGTCTTAAAAGGGTGAGAGGAGAGAATGGCTGGGCGATGTGGTGCGTTGGACTGAGTAGCTCGTCCTTAAAGGATGCCAGTGTATGTACAGGGTTTATTTTCTGGTGGTGCAATGTAGCCATATTTCCGGATCCCATCCACCCATTGCCGACCATGATTCCCCTAGCCCAATTCCTGCATGCCATGGAAAGGAAGGAGGTGTTTTGTACTTATGTACATGTAGTTGGTGATGGAAACCAGTCCGATCTAGACTTTGAACGTGGAAGGATATTCATATGTTGCGGGTTCGCTTGCGGGAGCTTCCTCCTGGTGTAGATATGGGGTGTAGCTTCTCGGTCTTCTCGCGCTTGAGCTTTTCGTCCAAGACACGGGCTAGTTTCAGTCAGTACGCAATATAGATGTGGGAGTGAGAGGTAGAAGAAGGCGGACGTACTCAGAACATCGTAACCGAATTGCGGGAATTCTAAACACATCATTCTAAACTCGTCCTCGGCCTCCGCTCTCAAAGTATGACTCCTCGTAGCCCAGAAATTAGCCACCGGCGCGCGGATCACCTTGTCATCCCTCTCTGTATGCGCATACACGTATCTGGCATAAGCGATCTCGCCCTTAGCCGTGCTGTTGACGCAGTGGATCTTTGACGAGGCTAGTGATTTCAAGACGGGTAGGTTGAGAGTTTCACCCAGGGTATACACGCGCGCATGCTTCAGTAGTTGGTCCCCCGTCTCGTCGACATAGGGGACGCTGGGGTCGCGCTCGAGATCGCGGGAGCTGGGCAGCTTGCGGGGAAAGTAGTCGCCTGTGTAGAGGAATTCGAGGAAGCAGCCCACGGCGTCCAGGTCTTCGTTTATGAGGTCAATCCGGCGCTCCTGGGATCAATTAGCTTATCCTGATTCCCTGCCTCTATATATCCTAGAAAGTAACAACGGGTGCCGCATACGCACAGATATCTCATCACTGAACCTTGCGCAAGCCTCCGCAAACCAAGGACTTGTGACAAGCAGCGCCTGATGTGCAGTCAAGAGCGCCTGCTCATCACCCTGGCCAACAAGCAGATTTATGACGGGACTCTTCAGATAGTCGAGGAAGGTGACTCGCGCAGGGACATCCTCCAGAGGATCTTCTTGGAAAGGGAGATCGTCTTCATTGTAGGTTTCGGTTGGCGCAGCTTCGATCTCGACTGCTACATCGCCTCCACCCATCTCAACTATCTCGAACTCGTCAGTCAGTCTTCTCCAGTTGATTCCTTTGCGCGATATGGTGAGTGTCGTTCAGAGGTGAGGTTGGAAGTGCCCATGGAAGTGTAAGTTGAGGTCCGCGGATGTCAATTTGATGGGTCATTGGAAGAAAGGCAGTGCGAACACTCACCATCTGCGCCCGCTCCCTCGGCGGTTGCCGCTTCGAAGACACTGTCCGAGTCCGCCATTACATCAATGAAGTATAGTGAATGCTCAAGTCTCGGCCGAGGTTGATTAAGTGTGCGGTACGAAAGGGAGTGGACTCGAGAACACGCTCGAAGTATCCTGTAAATATGCTATCTACCTAAATAATGACAATAATTCGATCAAAGCAGTTCAGACGGCACTCGCGACAAGGAAACAGTATCAATTGACGTTGGATATGGGGTATATCCTCGACTGAAGTAGGCTTGCGAATGACAAGGCCCGAGCTCCTTTGGGTGCCAAGGCTGGGGTATTCAGGTACCGATCGCACTCTCGATTCGGCTAATCATATGTGAATGGTGACATACTTCGAGTCCTCCAGTGACATTCAGAGAGAGTATGCGGGAGTTTAAAAGGACATCAAGGGATCACAAGTTTTTTCAATTAATGTACTCTTTTGTTAATAAATATAAACTATACATGTGCCCAAAATGAATTCCTATTTATTGTCGAGTCGACTCTTCTATCAGAGCCCTCTCATCCTTGTCTACAGTCAGACCGGGTTCAAACGCCTATCTCCATGCAGGATAAAATCAATCGTGCATGCAATGGTATCGAAGGAAGAGCATCATCGCCCAGGACAAACGCCTTATCCACACACGACAGTACTACGGCCTCGGAGTTCTCACACGAAACCTATCTCCTGTGCTTGGAATCGGTTTCTCCAATCTCAAACACCATAGCAACAGATCCTCCAACGGTAATAATACCAAAAATATTCGGTTACAATTATAAGCAAGGATAACGACGAAGAAGGCCACGCACGCATCGAGGTAGTAGTGGTTTGCGGTGGCGACAATGGTGATGAGAATCCACGATGGATATGCGATTCCGAGTAAGATGTAGAAGAGGGACCAGGCCTTTCCCTTGCGCTTCTCACCCGGCTCAAGGGTTCTGCGGAAGATACCAGAGTGGTAGAGCATCGTGCAGCCGATGCAGAAGGAGTACCCGAAATGCATGGATGGCATGGCCGCTAGAGCGTTGACATATTTCCCCTTCATCCAAACGGATTGCCCGTTATTATGACCGACGCTGTCGAGGAATCCGTATTCTTGAGGGAGCAGACGGGGCGGCATGCAAGGGTAGAAGATGAAGATTATAAACGCAAAGAGATTGGTGAGAGTCATGGTTCGACGGACGATGGCGAAGGTGTTGTGTGAGGGAGCGACGTAATAATACCAGGCAATGAATCTAGGGAGGTTAGTGGAAGGAAGTTGGATGTTGAAAAAGAGTATATACCCAACGGTGCCTGGAATATGAATCAAGGCATACGACCGGTTCAGGACAGTCAAGAAGGTCTGATGTCCATGCATAAACCACTGCTGAACATCCTGTTCACGAACGGGCCACAAAAAGCTCAACGAGGAGAACTGCTCAAACTCCAATACCGCCAATGCATGATCCTGAGCAATATCCCAGATAGCCGTCTCGGAGAAGATAGCCTGGCTCAGCAAGGCCGTACTTCGATAGAAACCGTATGTGACAATCCAATAGAACATCTCCATCAGAAACGGGAATTTCTGCATTATCCTGCTGTGGATATGTCCAGCGAATCGAGAGGTATTCGGTGTGTATATGGTCGCCCCGCAACATCTTCTCTTCTTCGGTGGCTGCTTCGACGTTGACATGGAGTCAACGTTCACATCATCGGCAGATTCATTCCCAAGCATGTAATCTCTCGCAACCAAGTCATCGGAAGACCGCGAAGAGTCTGGTTCATCGCCCAGGAGTCCGTACTGTGTTTTCCTCCGATCGAAAAGTTTGTACCCTCTCCTCCTCGTGAGCATCATCGATCCGATCAAAATGCTAGCGACCATCTGGATCACTGGTTAGCATCTAGGTCCCCGGAGATTTCCTCGCGAGCGGATCATACAACTGGTTCTGCCCATCCTGGCAGTTTCCACGCCGCTGCGCTGTTCCACTGCGGCTCCTCGTAAGGCACCGTCATGTCGGGAACCGTGTCCGCCATGCTGCGTTCCACCTAAAATTGAGTATTTTCCTTCGAATCTCTCAAATGCTCTGGAATTACTTTGATATCGAAATGCAGCTCGATATTGCAATGTTGCTCCTCCTGATTACGAAAATTGATGTGGTTGATCGTGCGGGTCGAAGAATGCCTTGAAGTCGTCGTCACAGGCCGGAATCGAACAGAAAACGGGGTTTCAACGCAGACGTCTCCTTCCTCTCCCTCCCCTAAATGGCACGTAGTAAAGAAGGCGAAGTCGCAGCAAGGGAACAAGAAAAGCTCGGTGAAGATTGTCGAAGAAGAGTGCTCTGAATATCTGGAAAAGAAAGGGAGTTAGGGATAGGAAGGAAGTTGAGGAGCAGTGCGTAGGGAGGCGCGGTGTCGACCATAAGGCTGGCTTGCGTAGGTGTCTGATGGTCGGTGGTATTATTAGCTGCTTTTTTCCAGGCTTCGCACACTGCCGAGAGGGTGGGTCGCTGCCAGATGGAGGAGCTCTTAGGTGCGTGGCTAGGGTGTTCTCAGGCTATCAGCCCAAAAGTATCAGCCCAAAACTCAATTGCAGCGCCCATGCGCCTCTCCCGTCGTCCCCTGTGACTGCACTTCCAGCGTACGTCCTCTTCTCGCACAGGATGGCTTCACCGTCTTCCACCAGTTACCGTTCTTATATCATCAATCATACCCACAAGATCACCTCCTTCGCAGTTCTATGTCCACCCAACGCGCGGTTTCAGATGCGGCCTCTTTGTCCACGGTCCTTCACTCATGCGACGCTGCTTCGCTTTCACATGGACACGCGACATATCTCACGCCAGGCCGAAAGCGGCAGTATCTAATCTTGCCGGCTAATCTTGGCGGCGACGGCGTCTGACGAGCCACCGTATGCGCGAATCGCATTCGGGCGCTTAGCGTGAAAGGTGGATGTGCGGCTCGCTCGTGCTAAGTTTGGATAGGGGCTACTCCCGGATTGAAGATAACACGAAACAAAGTTTGTAAATTCTGCTACTTAATCTTCGATGCGGGTTCTGCATACACTCACTTTCTGCAGCGATGATCAGGATGTGAAGTCTCTCACTCGCGGCGAGATGTGGGTTTGGAAAGGAGAAATCGAGCATGGCCACTCTTCGTATTGTATTGTATGTATGTATGTATGTACAACTATCAAAGCCCTACATCTTATCCCACAAGCCTCGTAAAAAACCCTACTCCGCCATCAAAATCCTTCGTAAAAATGCACCATCCATCCCCTATTTACCGGCTGTTTCGGTAAATCACCCAAAACAGGAAACGAGATCGTGCATCCACGCATACGTCAGCACCTGCGCACAAAACAGGAGCTTCCCGCGGTCGAATCAGAGGCGCGAGGGTGCGAAGACAAGTGTCCCGTGCAAACCGCCATCTGCGGGCTTGACCCGGACAGGGAGGAGAAAGAAGCACGACGTTGAATATCCGACTTGGCCTTGCGGGGACGGTGTGCGGAATCAAGAGATTCGATACTTGCACACATGCACACATGTAGCGATGAGGAGAATCTGTAAAGGGCTCCCTTCCACGGAAATGTGGCTACTGTAGGCTGGGAGGAGAGCTCCGCTGACTGCATCCAAGCACAGCCTCCTCGGCGTGCACTTCCTCCACGCCTCAGCCTCAGGGTGAGTGGGTGGTCGAGTGAGGAGGATGCAGATCGTCGGCGCGCATGCTGATCAGGGCCCAGACTGGAGACTGGCTTCTGGTGCTGGCGCTGGCGCTGGCGCTGCGAGATTGGCTCGTTGGGAGTGGAGATGAGGGAGTCGGGGAAAGCACAGGGTAAGTGAGACTTGGGTCTTGGCCTATGCTGTGGAGGAGTACGGGGCATAAAGCTGGTTTTTTAACGCACAACTCAACTATCAACCGTGCCATCACGAGGTTGAGAGTATTGAGAATCTCTCCCTGGTAAAGACGGGCTCATATTATATCGAATATGATTCTATGTTACATCAGGGAGTAGCAGAACAACTCGTCTCGCTCATCCAACCAGAGGTACTGTACAGGTACAACGCAGTGTATGCTATGCCCTTCCGAAAACGCCTTGAATACATGCTCGCTCAAAAAATGGATACCCTCTCATGCAGAGTACAGCTCTCCTACAAGCTCACTCGCATCTCTCTCATGAACATCTCATCTCGTCTCATCACTCATCGCCCGAACATCTCGGATCTTACATGGCCGTTCTCTTGGCTCTCTTACTACGTCGTCCTTCCTCCTCAACCTTAAGAACAACCTCACTGCCCTCCCTCGTCTCTGCCCGACTCATGGATTCTCTTCCGCGCTTACGCGCAATCTTCTCCTCCTTTGGGTAAAGGAATCGATGAACTTCGCGATGATCCAGCACTCGCTCCTCTGTATCATCGGCTCCCTCCTTATCTGTCTTTGGCCATTCATAGCCGTACAACTTGCTATGGCGCTCACAACGTGGACAGGTCGAACGAGTGAAATACGCATCCTTCTGGACGAATGCACCCTCGCAGTTCTTGCACACAATCCAGGATGATGCAGGCTCAGCGAGGAGAGCAGGCGTAAGGACGTAGTCACCTGGGACGCGGACGGGTGGCGCGTGGTCGACATCTGTCTTTGGGGTGGGTAGCTTGCGAATACGCTTTTTGGTTGGTGGCTTTGGTGTTAAGGGGGTGCTGTTCTTGGCTAAGGGGGGGCGGCCGCGCTTGCGCTTTGGGGATGGTGGCTTGACGGTAATGGACATGGTAGAATCGTCAAGCTCTAACTCGGAAGGTAGCTCCGAGAGGATAGAGGCGCTATCGTCCTGGAGAACTGGGTGTGTGATGGAGGTTGATTGCCCGACGAGAATGGTAGCTCCAGCTTTGGCTTGCTCGAGGGAATCGGGGATGGTGGCGTTTTTAATGCGGCGGAGTTTGGATATGGTGGGATTGAGTAGGGGCTGGACTATGATTGTGTCGTCGTCGACAGAGGTTGCGTCGGTTCCTATGGCCTCGTCGGAGGATGGCGCAGGACTGTTTTGTTCAGACTCGTATCCGGAGGTCGTCGGTGAGTGGTTGTTAACTGCAACTTCGATGGTAGGTAAGGCGAAAGCGGCTTCAGTCTCTTCTTGCTTCATGATGGGAGCTTTCTTAGACTTTTTTGGAGCAGGAGAAGGGCTCAGGAAGTCCAACTCCCGCGTGCGTTTCCCATGGGGAGTCAGATTTGGCTCAACAGATGGAGATTTTCCAAGCGGTGACGCCTCGGCATTCTTGAACCTGGATAACGATCGAGGAGTCTTGGACACTTTAGGTCTGATGTTGACGTCTGGTGTCTCGGATTGATCTCGTGACAAGGGTGAGGATTCAAATCTTCTTCTTCGGAATGAATACCCCTCAGGCTCTTCAATGGAAACTTTAGAAATCCCTGGGTTCTCGGCATCTTTATCTGCAGTCCAGCCATTTTGACATGTATCTTCACAACTCTTGCATAAACATTCGCAATTGTCCTCGCCAAAGTAGTTGTCACCTGTCGAAATTGAGATCTCGCTCCAACAAAAGGGGTAGAATCGAACATACCATAAGACACTGTAATCTCGTCGCCAATATCAATATCCCGGATCGCGTAAATCTCCATTCCATCTTTACCAGCAGTTTGTAGTCGAGCATTAGCTCCACAATCGTGATTTGCGAACCTGGCTGGTCCAAGAAACAACGAAGCGGATCCTTTGCGACTCGAAATGACGATACTGAAGTCTCGTCTGGTGTGCTTGATTAGGTCCTCTTCTTCCTCAGTCATGACAACCTGAACGCCACAAAGATATTTGACAACCTCTCCCTTTTTGATGAATTTCCGTGCAATAACAGCCGCCTCTTGTGTGACTACCGTGTATCTGTTCGTGCTGGAAACCTCAAAAGGGCAGTCCAGAGAATAGGTGTTGACATATCTTCTCAAGTGTTTTCGGAAATCTTCCTTCTCTTTCTCTGTCTTCAGGTTCTCTATAAACTTTTTTAAACCCGAGAGGGCAAGAAGTTGCGACTCGGCCTTTGCGGTATCCTTCTGGACAATAACGGATCCTTGAATGATCGAAGTGACATCGTCCTCTCGAATGTCTCGGCATGGACGGTAGGAACTCTTGTTTTTCCGAATATTGGTCCAGAAGAACGTCTAAAGGCATGTGAGAACAAGTTCTGTCAACGAGTTGGTTTACAATACACACCTTATCGACGAGCGCATCCGTCAAGACATCGTCGTATGAAGTGAGCTGCGCCAGTGTAAGGCGCTGCTTCTTGGGTGAAGTTTGTGAAGGCATTATGACTCTAATGATTGTTGTGCCACTTTCATGTGCCAATGTGTGATGCTGTAGAGCAGTATTGTGTACGGAAACAACAGGGTCGATTCTCCTTGCTGATCGAACGGCCGTATTCGAGGTTCTTGAGAAAAGTTGTGTAAAAGAGATCGTCCAAGATAGGAAAGACTTGTTGTGGAGAAGATGACTCGCAGTGTTTGTCCCTCAATATTTATTATGTCCTCCAAAAGTACAACGGCACGGCCTTCCTATTCTCAGCTGAACTTCCCTTATCACCAGCCGAAGATCGAGCAAAAGCATTTGGATGTGGGTCTATGCGGTCATTAGGTTGAGTCTGAGCTGATAAGTGAATCGCCCAGCATGTCAGAACCAGTGAAGGTCTAACATTATTACGTGGATCACGGTCCGAAGGTGAGATATTTGAGGATATCAAATGTCTAAATTGGGGTGGCAGGGAGAACATGCCTGAAAGGCTGTCTAGCTGTAAAGGAGCTTTACCCGATTGGACGCGCGAGAAATGGATGTGAAATCTGGATCGCCAACGAAAACGGCGAACTTCAAACATCTAGGTGAGAAGCCTCGGCTTGACATGATATCAAGATGATTCAATTAAAGGTATGTGGACTTCTGTTTCTCTATTCTACAACTCCACAATTCTAATATCTGCCTCCAGACGATGATGAATTGCATCGACAATTCCGGTGCCGCAGTCGTCGAATGCGTGAAGGTCATGAAAATGAAAAGAGCAGCAAAGATCGGTCTGCCTCTCCCTCGACCACAACGATCAAATATACTGACTTATCCAGGCGATCGAGTTATCGTAGTAGTGCAGAAGCAGCGGAACTTCTCAGAATCAGGACCCGGCGCAAGTGTTGGAACGTCAGCTGCAAACAAAGTCAAGAGAGGGGATATCAGACATGCGGTCGTGGTTCGGACAGTGAAGAAGTTGCAAAGACCTGATGGAAGTGTGGTAAAGTTTGATGACAATGCTTGTGTCTTGATAAATAAAGCTGGGGAGCCGATTGGGACGAGGTTGAATGGTTAGTACCTGGATTTTCATTCACTACCGAATTGACTGATCCCATAATAGGTATCGTCGGAACAGAATTAAGGAAGATGAAATGGTCGAAGATCTTGTCACTGGCACCAATGCATTTGTAGGAAAATGCGTTTGTAGGAATACTGTACAAAGAGTCACGGTGTAGGCATAGTATAGCCGGCGTTCAGAATGAGTCGTTAGGGGATCATATTCATTCCTGTGTTACCAAAGCGGAAACCAACGATATATTTCCACTGCTATCATCTCTGTCCGAAATTCATCTAATCCTTCCCTAAACTCCAGAAAAGACAAGTTATCCTCCCCAACGCCAGCCACCATCCAGTATCAAAAATGCATCGCGGGGTATCAAGAGAAAATGTGACCGCAACCACAGCAGACATAGAAAAGTTTCTGGAAGATGTTAGCCTGGATCACTTAATAGCGCAAGTGATGATCCTACCATTCCAGTCTCCGCAGATCTCTGTTGAGATTGGAAGAACACCGCATCCTCGGTCTTGCACTTAGGG
The DNA here is from genome assembly GCA_003988895.1 of Hyphodiscus sp. D1413. Classification (NCBI taxonomy): domain Eukaryota; kingdom Fungi; phylum Ascomycota; class Leotiomycetes; order Helotiales; family Hyphodiscaceae; genus Hyphodiscus; species Hyphodiscus sp. D1413. The sequence goes on from QYAO01000032.1 coordinate 663,595, forward strand.
CAAGTCTTGTTCGAGCGAGGAAGCTGGACGAACATTTATGTTAGCAGAGGATTACAAGAAACTGAAACGACAGCCCCTCAAAGCCTCTGCAGCGTAGCATAACTCTTCTCAACGGACAACTCATCCACTGCGGCGCTTCTCTCGCGTCTGCCCTCGCAGATAACCACAGAACCACAGAGCAAACAAAAAGGTAAACCAACAGTTGGGTCTGATCCCACATCCTGTGTCACACCAGCAGTTTCGCCGACTGCGTTGTTGAGAACATTGCGGAATACACAGGAGGAGGCTGCTTCTTCGGAGTATTGACAGGTTCGGCAGGCAAATTGCAGGCGATGGGTGTCTGGGTCTTCTTTTGGATACAGCATGTTGGAACATTCGCTGCAGAATCGGAAGGTGATCTGTTCATTGTTCTTCTTGACTTCATCGCCGGTACTTGATGCTGGGGAAGCCATCTCGAAATAGTGAACGGGGAGTGTGAGGGCGAAGGTGATGTTCTGTTCGCGATATGAAGGGAGGTTCGAGGTTCGAGGTTCGACACGATGTATGGAACTCCGAGCGGTGGCGGACGTGAATCACGGTTGGTTGGTGAGAACGTGCTCTGCCAGTCGAATTATGCAGTAATGCGGTTGCGTGTGATATGATTAGAGGCAAAATCTCGAAAGTCGCGATAGATGCCCTTGCAGGCTGATTTAGCTTGGCGCTAGTTCAACCCCGCCCGTGCCGTCAACCTTGTCCTGTGACCAAGTTCGAGCGTTCCTGCAGCGTCGTCAATGAGTTGCCTCCCCAGAGAAAGGACATAAGACTGCTGTGCGACATCACGCTTCAAATCTCTTCCATCTTTCTTCCTCCTTATAAAGAGCCTCATCTCATACATTCTTCTCCTGCAATATCCCCGTCTCAAAACATGGTAAGCTTTGAACTTGGGTTCTTTGTTGACTTACTGCTTCCAGCCTCGTACCTCGTCTTTCAGATCAAACAATGCTGACAACAGTAAAGGCAGACGCTGGTCTTCCCTCCGGCTGGGAAGTCCGCCACTCACAGTCTAAGAATCTTCCATACTACTTCAACGAATCACAGAAACAATCGCGATGGGAGCCGCCGGCAGGAACCGATACCGAGAAGCTCAAGAGCTTTATGGCTGAGCACCACAGTGCTTCTGAGCTCAAGCCCGAGTCAATGAATGGCAAGGGTGTTGATGGCAAGATTCGTGCAAGTCATTTGCTGGTCAAGCATAGGGATAGTCGTCGACCTAGCTCCTGGCGTGAGGTACGTTGGTCATGTTGAGACTGGTTGACGGGGCGATTTTGATGGACAGCAGGCAAATATCACTCGTACGAAGGAGGATGCTATGAGCACTATTCTTGGCCACGAATCACGCATCCGCGGCGGTCAGGTTTCGCTGGGCGATCTTGCTATCAGTGAATCTGATTGCAGCAGTGCCAGGAAGCGAGGTGATTTGGGGTTTTTTGGAAAGGGAGATATGCAGAAAGAATTTGAGGAGGCTGCGTTCCAGTTGAAACCTGGAGAGGTCAGCCATGTGGTTGAGACTGCTTCTGGTTTGCACTTGATTGAGAGGTATGTCTTCACAACCCATCTGACTTATGGAGTGGGACTAATTGACCATAGACTGGAATAAATCGAATATGTTCGTGGGAGGGCGTTCGATACTTGGAAGATCTACTTTACTTGACATAAGGGCATGTAGTTTCTACTGGCTGGGCTTTTGACAACTTCGTAACGGTTGCACAGTCTACAAAAGCGTAAATATTTTCGCTTGAATTATATCATGAACTGCTCTGGGCAAATCTTCTATTTACAAAGCAACCAACGAGTCGATAGCCTTCACGATTGGTGGCACTGAAGTAAGTGCTAGAGTGATGATCCCAAATAGGCTCATGCTCAAGCTTGACAACGCTGCTGCTCTAGGATCTGAAACCAGTAGAAGCGCAGTCGCTATTGCTGATGAATTTGCGCCTAATGTCACTCCTCTCGTCACATAGTCATCTGTCTCTATTCAGCTCATGGAAATTGTACCCTAGCTCGAGACGAGACTTACCTTCAGGAATTCTCAACAGAGCTAACATCTTCGGTCCAATCAATACCCCCAAGATCCCACTCATAATAGCAACCGCAGCCACGGTATTCAAATCTCCACCCAGGTTACTCACAGCAGGTGTAGCCAGCGCGAGTGTCAAACTCCTAGCTGCAAAAGCCAAACTCCTCTTTGCCGATATTCCAATAGCGTAGCATAGAGCCGGGTATCCGAACAATGAGGCGACCGAGATGACAACGTTCGGAATAACGATGGCAAAGAAATGCCGTTGAAGTTCATGCCGATAGTTATACATAGGCAGAGCGAGAGCCACGATTGATGCGTCCAAGACTGAGCCAAAGATGTCACCGGCTCCAGGGAGAGGGAGGTGTTTGTCCCCGTGCCAGAGCTTTAGGTAGTTGGAGCCTGTTTTATAGGAGCGCAGAACGTCGTCGAGAGTTTCACCACGTGTAAGACCCAGTATCCAGATCCCGAATACGGTGATGAGGGAAGATACCAAAACAGGATGGAGAAACTGTCGCCATTTTGCTGGGAGGGCGAGGGCTGCGAAGTAGGCCAGGACGTTGAAGGTCAGTTGCGCTGGCATAGCGTAGCCGGTGGTGAAGTAGATTGGGAGCCCGGCGAAGAGGAAGAGCATAGCATAGGTGAGACGGTCGAAGTTCGAGTTGATGAATGCTGCCATCTTTTGGGGACGTGTCAGGGGGAGAGGAGCTTGGATTATTTCAGACCGAAGTGTGTCTGGGAGCGAGATATCCATTTCAGGTGGTCCACCGGTGCCTCGTACGAGAGAGGGATTCTGGGTTCGTGGGGGTGCGATGAGATCGTCTAATGAATCTTCTGGCCCGAGGGAGCTGAAGTTGGTAGTCGATGTCGCTGGTGCTGATTCCTGTCTACTTCTACTCGCGTCTGATAATGGGATTGCGTCGTCCTCGTTGCCCATTTCTTCTGCTCTTTCTGTTACCGCTCGTTTAGAAGTCCCTAGCAAGAGTTGTAGACCACGAACTAAGTATGCTGTAATCGAGAGCACGGCCACGAAACCAATGACTACTTAGTGTAAGAAGAATGCCAACTTGATATTGAGATGTAAGAGCTTACGGAACACTGCTATTATTTTGCCCACTTCTACCCCACTAATGGGAGGACTGAGCGGAAGTAGAACGAAGGATGGCGTGAAGAAGATGTTGATATAACGAAGAGCAAAACCAGCCTAGTAACATTCGTAAGAGAACTCTCATTGCAACAGTATTCATGTCATACCGGCACATCTATCACGTTCACAATAGTCTTTGTCTTCCTGTCTCCCAAGACGAGATCACATCCTATCAAAGCAAAGAAAAGAGCCACCAGAAGAGCGACAGAAGCAGGGAAAGAGACCGAACTAAGGCCAATGAGAGAGTTGACTCCAAAACATGCTAGCAAAATAACCAAAATGCCAACAGGTACATGAAACCAGGCCGTGACGTTTCGTGGCCATGATAGCCTAGCTACCTAAGCAAAGAGGTCTCTTGTCAGCCTTGCATGCTTCATGGAGCAATCGAGAAGCATTAAACTTTACCAGCTTCAAAGCCTCAAGGCCATCGGCTATAATACCGTTTCCACTGTCGGCCATTCCGTTTGAATAAATAAATATAGAATTTCTTTTCACAAGAAGAAGAGTCTGATTTCGAGTCAACTCGAAGCGGATTCCCGGCCGATTCCGGGCCGAGAAGGCTGAGTGACTCGACGTTTTTTTGACGCGTATCTCAACACACCAAAACAAGCAAGGCACATCTTCAGCCTTCTTACCACCAACACCACGATGTCGAATCCTTCTCTCAATTCTCTTCTGGAGATCCTGCGTGATCATGATGTGTCATATAATCGAGACGCCATCAAATCAGCCTTCGAAGATCCAGAGAACCAGACCGCTATTCAAGCCTGGATGAGAGAATATCTTGGGCCGGAGACATTGCTGACGAAAGAAGAGATTGCACTGTAAGCCTTTCTCATTAGTGGAAGACTCATGACTGACTAGTACAGTTATGCGTCTCTCTCAAAATCTGATGTAGCCAATACTCTCGCCGCCACCCAAGATCTGGCCACAGTTCGCGCTATCAACGACCATGATATCCAGGATGCTATTGAAGAACTCAAGCGATCTACGGTAGCCATCGAAAAACAGACCAAAGTTCTTAAACTACAGCAAAATGCTATGAGTATATTGGTGAAGAACAATACGCGAGCTAGAGAAGCACGATCTCATACGAATAACTCTCAACAGCAGAAATGGAATGTTGAGAAGGGCCATATTGTTTCCGCCGTGGAGGAGCTATCTCAAAGTCTGAGATATCAAGACTTGGACCTTGGACAGCAGTATAAGGCATCAGAGAGCGATGTGAAGCAGGCGGTAGAAAGTATTTTGAGATCTGATGATAAGCTGTTGTCTAGTTTGCAGAAGCTGGCCGGTGATCTGGATCCTGTTCACTCGGGAGAAGAAGAGAATATTGCACGTATCAGAGATATCTGTGCTAGGTTAATCAAGCATACCGTTGAAGGAATTCGGACAAGGCTTGATCGGATCTATCTGGAAACGCTGAACAACTCCACGAATGGTCATGATGAGGATAGTCAGGAAGTTGGTGATTTGGAAGATGAGCTAGAGTCATTATATTCAGAGATTTTACCCGTTGCTCAAATGTCTGCTGAGCAGCAGTTTCTTGAGCCCGCGTTACGTAACATTGCGGCACGAGAAGGTCAAGGACAAGAACGATCAGTTAAAGCAATGAACTACGTAGGTGTAGATTTGCAGCTCTCCGATTCTATGCTAACCTCGCACAGATAAGCGACTGTCTAAGCTTTCTTCTCAACCGCATCGAAGTCTTTCTAGAGCGGGTCGAGGAGCATCAATCCCACAAAATGGCGCTCAAGTATGTGCTAGCTGAAGCAAAGCAAGAACTCGAGAGTCCGGAACAATCTGCCCCAACTAAAACAACCAGCCCAGTGAGACCAAATCCGCAGCGACGACGAAAATCATCCGCCACCCAGTCTCCCATCCGAAATCGAAACCCAACATGGCGCTCCTCCGGCCAGTTTGACGAAGACATCGAACCAGAAAAGCAGCTCCTGCGCAATCTGGGTATCTCCATACCATCCGAGGCGAATACGGATAGCGCGCGAAGTGAAGTACTCGAGTCCGCTTTGTCAGATCGATTAAGCAAGCTTGAAGGCCATACAAACAGCCTGCAGTCAACGACTGAGGATTCAATATCATCGCATTTGCTGGATGCTCATGTCACTTTGCAGCTTCTTCGAGACTCGCTTTTAGCTGACACACGGTATCACAAAGTTCAATTTCTGGATACAGAGATCGAGTCTTCCGTAGCTGCCTTTGAGCAGGAAGTTATGGATATGCAAAACAAGTTGGAAGCAGTTGATTTGAACAAACTTCAGGCAAGGAACGTTCATCGAAATGAGTTTATCGAACGGTGGTCGAGATGATTCGATGACTTTCGTGAGTCTTTATGGCGGACCTGTGTTTTAAGTCGCTGCGCCTACAAAGTTTCTACACGTTCTTCCTTTTGAGCGTACAGTATATCTCAGACGAGTGCAACGTACCTACGGACACCGGGCTCCCTTCATTCCTCCTCAACACGATTGCAACTACAGTTGTCTGTGAACAACTCCAGCGTTTCAATGGCAAGAGGATAATCACAATCTGAATACTTAACTTTTGGGCTCATCCCAGCAATCATTTTTGTTGCTGTTTATGACACAGATGGCTTACTCTGGTCTTCGTCATAGTTGTTGTCATGGCTTTCCTTGTTAGTTTACTCATGGTGCAACTTAGGAGTACAGTGATGTTAGAGCCTTGATTGATAGGTTTACGGTGATGGTTAAGAGGAAGGTCATCGAATGTGACGCACCGACGGAACTGCTGTCTCGAGAAACTATTTAGGGAGCTTTTTGAATTGGACAGTGCGAAATAAAAGGAAGAGGGATGATGATGATGTAGTCTCGTAGGGAAATTTTGCATTATATCTATTTTACCCTTCACAGATTGATCTTATATACAAGTAGCATGTCAACATGTCAACTCGCATCATATATGAATAGTTGATCTCAATCTTCCACCATTGAACAGCCCGAGTGATTCGTTTTCAAAACAGAGCTTCCTCACGATCCGAAACCGCAAAACGACAACAACTTAGAATTAGAATTCTATTGTTATATTATAGAAATTCTATATAGAATATGACCTGCCCCCCTCCCCCTTCCCCTTCCCAAAAGTAAATAACAATCGTTACCGCTCCCAATGCTCACTTGACCATCCAGATTATGCAGGAAGCTGTTCGCGCTCCATGGAGCAATTATTCACCAAGACAATGCTGCAGGATCTATCGAAGTAAGAGCGATGCGCCTTACTCATAATAATTCGTCCTTCTAGTCCTAGTCCTTCTCCTCCTCCTTCTTCCTTATTTATCCAACGACAACCGCTTTAAAGGCCCTCAAGTGAGGCACAGTTCCTACTTAACGCTGGTATGGACTTCAGTCACTTCAGTCACTTCAGTCACTTCACTCAGGCTAGGCAATTCAAGCAGCCTTGCGAGTCCGTTTGAAACGAGGAGTTTCGCGTAACGCCGATGCAGCTCTCAACGTGATCTCAAGCGCCGGGCAACAGTCAAAAGGGCTATTGTTGTCCCTCGGACATGGGGAGGAGGCATTTGAGTGAAATGAGAGGTCATTGGACGACGATAAGAGGTTCTGCCAGAGGCAGTGTTCTCCTATTTCTTCGTAGAGGTGTGGACCGGGCAGCAGCGGGCTGAAGAGATCACTGGCTCTCGGTTAAGCACCCCGGGACGTAGAGGCGCTTGTTCATGCTCATGGTACACAAGGCTGTGTGTCTCGCACCTCTCACCTTCTTTCCTCTCTTCATGTTTGTGTTCCCTAAAGCGTTCATCATCCTGAGTTTCCTCTCCATTGATTCTCCATCTCCGCTCGCCTTCGCGACACGAATCTAAGTCACCTCGAATAGCGGATATCGGAGATACTGTAGACAAGGTAAATCACCCCACCTCGGCTCTCCCTCCGTACAACTACGTTCTCTGACCGCATTTCAAGATGGCACAAGAAGCAGTCCATGACTACGGCTACAATGCCCATTACCTCCCATCCTCTCATCCTGAACATCACTCTATGCCCCCAGTCTCCGGTCCCTACGCCCATAGCTCCCATGCAAACGCGACCCCGCGCGCGCTCGAGCCGTATCCAACCTCCCCTCTCCAAAGTCCAAACAGAGACTCCCCATACGGTAGAGTATCTCAATATGGCCCTCCGCCACCCATTTCTCCGTACGGCGCTCCTCAAAATTATCAAGTCCATCCCGAATACCCAAACTCTCCCCCACAACCGCAATATCAGCCGTTACCTTCCGTGTCGACCTTCATGTCTGCGGAAGGGTATGTCCATAGCGGAGATGGATCACGAAGGCCGGATACTACGGGTCAAGTCCAGCCGCCGGGAATGAGGCCAAGGCTGACAACGAGTTTGAGCGAGGAGGAGGGAAGTTTGTGTTTCCAGGTTGATGTCAATGGTATCTGTGTTGCCAGAAGAGAAGACAATCACATGATAAACGGAACAAAACTTCTGAATGTAGTCGGTATGACGCGAGGTAGACGCGATGGAATACTGAAAGCAGAGAAGCAGAAGCAGGTTGTAAAAATTGGACCTATGCATTTGAAGGGCGTTTGGTAGGTCCATCCCCAAACCAGGGGTGCCTACCCACTTTTCCCCTTCTTATTCCAAACCCTCCAAACCATTTTCATGACCACTAATTCTACAACTAGGATTCCATACGAACGAGCATTGGCACTTGCGAATCAAGAGAAGATCACAGAAAAGCTATATCCGCTGTTCTTTCACGATATTAGCTCGCTTCTCTACCACCCATCGAATGCTGCACGTCCACTACCTATGCCTCCACAGTATCCTCAGCAGCTAGGTCAGCAAGAGCAGGGCATGAGAGCTGACGAGGAAGATGACAGAGGACCGAGATTGTGATATGGGATCTCTGATCAAAGAGTGTTTCATAATTGAGATTCTGGGGGTTGCTTTTCCAAAAACTTGAAGGAGGTTGGTCCATTTGCACCGAGTTGATGACACTGAACGATTTGAACGATACCAAGAGCTAGCTGGGATGTGGCAAAACATGCGCTGAAATCAACAATGGAGAAAATAGTCTGAATTTCTCGGAATCCAAACTTGAGAACTGATTTGGCACTGTTGCAATCTTCCTTATTGTGACAAACTCCACTCGAAAATGGCATCGGGCATGCATTTGGTAAGATATAAATAGAGATTTCTGTTGAAGATGGCTCGAAGAAGGTGATGAATTCATGCTAGCTTTGTCACACTTGGGATATTGACCCTAACTTCTGAGGAGTTGAGCGCAACATGATAAGAAAGACAGTGGAAGGCTGCAACATGATTGGTCAAGAAAGCTGCCCCACGTCGTTGGCTTCGCTTCATCCTGAAATTGTTTTGCCCGCACTCACTGAATAACCCCACTACAAGCACATGACCTTGCTTAAGCACCTGTTTACGACTCGGGACTCACCTTAACAACTGGAGGACAAGATACTAAATTCCTTTCATGATAATGCCAAGTTAGGAAGACACACGCAACGGCATTCCCTCCCCGAGCCTTTAAAATGGCTGCTAATGCTACGACAACTCTCACCTCCCTCCTCCGAGGCGCCACGATTGAGGACCATGAAGAAGTCCTGAAAGCCACCAATGCCGTCCTCAAATCCTCGAAGAATAACATAGACGCTCTGCACACCCGTGTCGTGGCTCTCCTCAAACTTGACCGCTTCGACGATGCCCTGCGCGCACTCAGCGATGGCGGGGACAAGCTTGCAGAACGCTGCATACTCGAAAAGGCGTACGCTTTATACAAGACCGGTCAACTTGCAGAAGCCGAGAATCTAGCTCAAGGATCGGGCGGGAGGGCTTTGAAACATATCGCGGCACAAGTGGCATATCGTGCTGAGAAATTCGAGGTCGCGGCCAAGATTTACAAGGAATTGAGCGCACAAGCTGCGCCGATTGAGGGGGAGGAGAATGACTTGAGGATCAATAGTTCGGCTGCAGACGCGCAATTAGAATGGCAGGGAAAGGGAGATTGGGTCGAGCTGAGTAGGAAAAAGCCTGGAAGAGAAGACTTGGAGGCTTTCGAGACATCCTATAATGCTGCTTGTGGATGCATTTCAAGAGGAGACTTGGCCGCTGGGAGTGTGCTGCTAAAGAGGGCAAGAGATCTGTGCGAGGCCTTGGACGAGTTGACAGATGAGGAGAAGAAGGCTGAAGTGCTGCCGATTATGGTCCAACAAGCGTTTGTTTTCACGAAGTTAGGAAAAGTGGCAGAGGCCGAGGCGCTGCAGAAGATGATCAATATTGCTGAGTATGTGCAGTACATTTTTTTTTTGGAAGTATATTGTCTGACAACCACAGCGTCCCGGAACCACCAACCAGAGCAATTGCGCAAAACAATGCTCTGGCTGCCTCGACAAAGAACGATAATCCATTCATGACTCAACGCATTTTCGATTCCGTACCGACTCTCACACATACGGAAAAGCACTTCGAACATCAAGCCAGCATATTACGACGAAATCGATATACCATCGACTTACAGTCACAAAAGTATTCCGGTGTAGCTTACTCTACATCGACGATTATCTCGAAAGCGCCCGTTCCAACAATTTCTCCATTCGTCAATACGCTGTCCGTTCTGAATGCAGCCGCTCATAGCCATGGCGAGACTGGAAAGGCAAGCCTCAAGCAAGTTCTGCCATTGCTCGAGAAGCGCCCCAGTGACGTTGGTCTCATTCTCACCATCATCCAACTCTACATCCTCACCAATAATCCCGGACCCGCGATCACCCTGCTGGAGACATTTTTCAAGAGACTTGAAGAATCCAACACTGAGAATGATCTTGATGTGCGGTTTGCCCCCGGCTTGATAGCCTTGCTCGTATCTCTATACCGCGTCTCCGGGCGTAAAGCATCCATAAAAACGGAACTCGGCAAAGCAGCTTCGTACTGGCGTCGGAAATCGAAACCGTCATCGAACACTCTGCTCCGAGCAGCAGGCGTTTCCCTTCTAGAATCTGCCAAGCCAGAGGATTTGCAAGCTGCTGGGGAGATATTCTCTTCACTGCGATCCCATGATCCGAATGATCGTACCGCAATCGCGGGATATGTAGCCTCTTACGCCACGACCGACATCTCGAAAGTCTCTTCCGACCTGGCAAAGTTGACTCCCGTCTCCCTCCTTGTATCAGGAATCGACGCCGCAGCGCTCGAAGAAGCGGGCATCCCATCTCCACCCATCCCCGCGGCCGTCACCGCAAGCAAGAAACGAGCAGCGGATGCAGAAGCGGACAAGAGACAGCAGCCCGCGAAGAAACGCAAGATTCCCCACGGCAAGCTGCCGAAGGACTTCGAAGAGGGCAAGAAGATGGATCCAGAACGCTGGTTGCCGTTGCGTGACAGGAGCACATATCGACCGAAAGGCAAGAAGGGGAAGAAGAAGGCCATGGAGATGACGCAGGGAGGCGTGGTTAGAGAAGAGGAGAGTCTCGAACTAGCTGGCGGAGCGGGAAGTTTACCTGTGCAGAAAGCGAGCGGTGGGAAAGCGAACAAGAAGAAGAAGGGTAAGAAATGATAGGGTGGGTAGCTGTATACTTTGAGATGCTACTCTATGAACCAGATGAACCTCAAGTGGTTCCACACAGATTCAGTTTCATCTCCGGTATACACTGATAAGGATAGATTTCAGTGACTTCATAACTCATCACCATCGTGCGCTTGCAGCATAGCCTTTCCCATCGACTTGAACAGTTGCCTGTTCTTAAAGTTCGCTTGGACGATAGGTGTGAAAAGTGCCTATTCCCGTACACGAATGCAGGTACCACGCATACAGGCGGAAGCTTACCTCCTCACCTGTGTATCTCATCACGTGATATGTCTTTCCATTACAAAGCGGAAGGGGCGATCGAATCGGGAATATACTTTCGTACTGTACACGGACCTCCGTTATCTATTATGAGCACCATGTCAGAATCCTACTTTTGCCGCGCCCGCGCCTCGTTGCCGTGTTAGGTAAATGCAAGTCGTCTCACGTGATATGAGATCGAGGTAATGCCGGTAATGCTGTGGAAATGTTGAGAAATATCTGGACAGAACGCTGGAAGAGGTGGTCCGAGGATTACAAAGAATAGGCAGAAGCCAATGGGACTTTTCAAGACGGATGAGTCCCAGCTTGAGGAGGAGTTCCTGCTGGTGGGGTAACGGGGAGCCTGACGAGGCTGACTCGTTTAAAAGAGGATGGGCCAAAGCAGGACTTTCAGCTAGACCGGCATTCACTCCCAGGACTTGTCGTAGGGGTGACGGTAATGAGTGTGCGGCCGTGTGATGAGAGTCATGGGAAGTTAGGAGGGGATTACGAATCAGAGTCTGGAGGGTGGATGCTTGGTCGAGTCACGGCCGGTTTGTCGAGGCAGATTTCCACGCCGTACTCGTAGGCCGGCGTGCTTTTCTAGACACCGTTCTCGTGGTGTTTTGGACCAACGAGGGTACGACTCGTAAACTGCGTGATGTTATGAGACGGTGGTTATCATGCGGATGGATCATTTGAGTTGTGGCCAGGGTAGAAGTACCTCCTGTAGGTGATGTCCTGTACCTGCGTGTGGGAGGATGTCTTGCTTGGAAGGCTGGAGTCGAATGGCATCTGGTCCCATCACCAAGCACGGCGTACAAGCAGTCGCGGGGGGCTGCAGGCTTCCCGCACACAAGCGCGAAGCTCTGATGACTCGAACGACGATGATGGGCATGGCGGGGAACTACTGCAGTCCTTCGGATGACATGAAGTGGACAGACGGGACGCAAGTCGTCATGGAGATGGGAATGCCAGAGTGGATAGGCTCTTCGAATCCGGTGAAGCCCGAGAGGCTGATGGCTGTGCATTCTCGGTGTTTTGAGGCTGGAATGGCCTGTCTCGCTTGCTTCATCTCCATTCCAGGGGAGGGGGTGGTGGTCCTGGCTGCTCCTGAGGCAGTGCAGTGCACACGGCCGTCACGAGAAATGCGAAGATGCACCAGCCATGGTCAGATCACGAGTTGGAACGACCAACCACCATGGATACGGGCGCAGGGTCTTGTCATTCGATGAAGCGGGCATTGGACCTTCATTGAAGGGAGAGGGGAAGGGAAGCGACGCCTTGGAAGGCTGAAGGGATGTGTTGCCAGGGAGGCATCGGCGTAGGCGTGATGGGCCAGAACCTGCGTTTCACCACGACCACTTGGTCCTGGGGACGTCGCATTGCATTGCAGCAGGGCGCCAGATGGGACAGCAGAGAGAGCACCGTACAGACCGTGGAGCATCGTTCGAGTCGCATCCCCTCCCTCGAACAGGAGAACGAGTGGCTCGTGTTCGTCGGAGACCACCAATCTAATGAAACATCGTGTGATGATGGTGGTGGTGATGGTGGTGATGGTGGTGACGGTGATTGTTGGGTTTCTGCTGGGCCAATTTCGCGCCGTGCCGAGCGATCAGCTCCATTCTCGTCCTGTACCAGTCTGCTGGGTCCTGTTGGATCTTCTATTTCGGTCTCCCCTCACGTCCCAGGCGGAAAACCCAGATGCTTCAAACACCAACACGAACTCCCAAGTCAACAGCAGCAGTTGTGTTGCCCTCTGTCGTTTCAACTGCTCAGAGTCGGATGCCCATGCTGCCCGGAGAGTGGTTTGCGTAGTGGCTTGAGCCAGGACTTGCAGTGCCTTCTCCTCGGTTACTCAGTACAGTACAGTACTGAGACCCTGGCGCGAACTGTGGCTGCTCAGCCTCGTGGGCTGTGAGAAGCTTCAACTGCCAGTTCTCCCCTCCCCTCCCCCTCCCCGAACACCTTTCCCAAACAGGACACCAACAGACCAAAGAGAGAGACGCCGCAAGTCCTGGTTCGCCCAAACTTCCCAAGGCCACCGTCCCCCCCTCCCACATCCCTAGTCCCCGCCCCCAAAACATCCACACCTGCCAGTATGACTACCAACACTAGGCAGACAAGACGGATCCAAGCACACGACCATGTCATTCAAAAGCTCTGCACATATAAACCTATATTCTCCCCCTCCCCTCCATTCACATTCGCTCCCCGTCACTCTATCATCCGATTCAACAATCCAATTCATTTCGCCATCAACCCATAGCCCAGACCCGTTCAGCTGTGCATCACTAGCTCCCCGCCTGCCTGCCTGCCTACCGGCCTTACCTCAGATTCCTAAAGGAATTTGATCTCAGATATCTATATCGAGAAACCTTCACCGAATTTCGCCTTCGCAAAGCCCCTCCATCGATCAGTACATCACCCTGTTCTTCTTACACCACAGACACCCGCTCCATAAATGTCATCTCCATGTCTCTCGTACACCGAGTAGATCCAGAAGTGCGATTACTATTTGTCCCTGAAGTAGGAGACTGACAACAATCGTTTGGGCCATCTGTATAAAGACGTCCACCACCCACCACACTTTACCACAAGCTTTCGAACCCTCGAACACACCGACGTACCAAGACCGACCTTGGGCAACAAAGACACCAAGATCAAGCGGCAACAAGCCCACCAAATCACACAGCGACAAAGTCATATACACGTCCCAACCGCTACAATGTGTGTCACCAACGTTTACGTGGATCGATACCCTGATGGGAGGGAGGTCGAGTTCCGCCAGACATCCATCTGCCAGTACGGCCAGCCAGGCCGTCCATGCCAGAAGCTCTCCACCCAGGAGAACGCCGTCCGCAACATCCAATTCAACGAGCCCACCACCCAATATATCCTGACACAGCCCATCTTCCCAGCGTCACCACCCCGTTCTTCAGGTGGCTCCCACCACCGCCATTCCATGGACAACAGCTCCGACGAGGGTCGTCGGCGCCGCAAGCTACCGATCCTGAAACCACACCGCACGCATACCAAGAAAGAGCGGATCATCATCGTCGACTCACCCCCTACGCCAAGAACCCCCCCTCCGGTATACAACCAGGTCTTCACGGCACCCAACTCCCCGATTGTGCCACCACGCATTGTCGACGAGAGAAGATCAAGACCTATCATAGTTGATGAACGTCCTCTCCATGGCGTATTACGCACCCCGTCTGTTCCTCGACGTTCTTTATCCCAAACTCGAGGTCCGCGCGTTTCCTGGGACTCACCATCGTCATCACACACCTCGTTTGACCTCCGGGCAGAACGAGAGCGCGAAGAGCGCGCGGATCGAGAACGTCGACGCCGCCAGCTCGAGAGAGAAGAGCTTGAGGCTGAGCGCGAAGAAGAACGTCGTCGGCAAGATCGCATGCGGGCTCTGGATGACGAGATCCGTCGCCGTCCAGCTGTCCCCATCCCACCTGCGCCGTTAAGAAATCGTCCGTATCTGCGGCCTGTCATTGATCAGAGTGAGGATCTGCAGGGGATGATGGGGGGACTGAGGTTGGATGGAAGACTAGCTGAGAGGGTTATTCACGATGCTGCTGCGGAGAGGAGGAGGTTAGAGGAGAGAGATCGGGTTCTGAGACAGAGGTTGGAGGAGGATGAGGAGGAGGCTCTTAGGCAGAGACTGAGGGAGAGGCAGTTGCCAAGACGGAGATTGACGGTTGGACCGGGACACAGGAGACATCGGGTTCTTTATGATGACGGAGTCTATCGTTTTGAGTAATCATCTGCTTTGACTCGCTAGATAGCAATGTATCTTTTTCCACCCTGATCTTGGTATTCATAGCACGTGCCGTCCCAGTGACTTTGATATGTACCTACCTATAATAGTAATGCACTTGCATCAATCCCTGCTGCACAAGTAAAGCAAAACATCTTCAATATCCAAAGAAACACTACTACAACCATGAAAGAATCAGACGGCGTCCACTCAAACCCTGCCACTCCGCAAGCTCATCGCGCCGCTAGATCTGAACCAGGATCTTAACATGGTTCTCCTTATCCTTGATCAAGGTCTCGAAGCCCTCCTCAACGACGTCTTCCAGTGCGATTTTCCGCGTGATCATATCACCGGGCTTCATCTCGCCTAGGATATAGAGTTAGCATCCACGGTCAAAAACCCGTAGCATCCCATCCCTCGCGTCTCGATCTCCTGAACGGGGGACAGGACTCACCCGAGGAGATAGCCTCAATGACGTCCTTGAAATCCTGCTGCACGTACCCCAGACAAGCGATATACCGACCTTCTCTAAACACAAGGTCGTTAGGCTGGAACGGGACGGCTCGCTCCCAGATCGCGACGTTGACCACCGTGCCGCGCGCCTTGATCGATTGGCACGCGGCTTCCAATCCCGCTGCCACGCCCGCGCAATCGAACACGATATCGACGCCGTGTCCAGCCGTCAGAGCGCGGATCTTCTGCACGAAGTCGGTCTCTTTCGTGGGGTCGACGACGTGAGAGGCGCCGAATTGCCGGGCGAATTTCTGGCGCGAGGAGGAGGGCTCCGAGACGATTATATCGCCGCAGCCTCGGGCTCGGAGGGCGAGGATTACGGAGATGCCGATTGGACCGCCGCCGAGGATGAGGACGTTTGAGTCGTGCTCGAGAGGTGATTGGGATACCGCGTGCCAGCCGACGCTCAGTGGCTCGACTAGGGCTCCGATGTCTAGTGGGACGTTGGCTGGGAGGGGGAGGACGTAGTTTGCGGGTACTGTGGCCGCGTCGGAAAGTCCGCCGCCCCAGCCTGACAAGCCTACGAAGCCGCCGTTGTAGCACTAGAAGGGGACGGCGGGGTTAGTATGACCTGTTCTGGAAGAATTGGAGATGTTTTGAGAACGAGAAAGAGTCTAGTGCTAGGCACATGTCTTGGGAGGATTCCAAGTCTCAAAGCTCGTGGGATCGACCTGGCAAGGAAGAGGGGTGGCTCGGAAGACACCTACGATATTCTCAAGGCCGCGGTGGCAGGCGGAGCACGTCCCGTCGTAGATGGTTGGTTGAACAGAAGCTTTCTGGCCGATTTCGAAGCCGGTCACTCCCTCTCCCAGCTCGATCACGGTGCCGGAGAACTCATGGCCGAACGTAATGGGGATAGTCTCTCCAGTTATGCTGTGTGGCGTGACAGGGGCGAAGTTGGGTCCTCCTAGGTACTCGTGGAGATCTGGTGATGTTAGCAGAAGGTATTGAGCGGTGAGTATTCAGAAATTCTACCAGTCCCACATATCCCAACGAAGGCAGGCTTTATTTTGATCTGTCCTGGCTTGCACACGGGCTCCTCGATCTCTTCAACTCGAATATCTCCCTTTCCGTAGTATCTGGCTGCTCTCATGATGACAGATCGAGTTCTCTGGGGATATGTGTAGCAGCGTATAGCTCAAGGTAATGGCTCAAATATATGTGCTTTACTCCTTAAAAGTTGGAGAAAACACGCCGTGTTGTTACCCCTCATCCGAGACCCCTCTTCGGACAGAGGGGATTGGAGATCACTGGATTCCATCACCATCATTGGCGGATCAATCAGTAGCGCGGTTCCTGCACCACTTGGCAATTCGAGGGAACTTGCTCAGCAGCTCAGCTATGAGATGATGTGGGAGAAGGAGAAGGAGAAGGAGAAGGAGAAGGGGAGACCAAGTCTCTCACATATGTCGGAGCATTTCCACGCGGCCGCTCCACAAAGTAGCTCAATAATCAGATATATTGCCTTTTGTTGGTGACTCGATAGCGCTTATGAGCACTTTAAGGATGCGGTTCCTGGAGAGCATGTGGCATTGTTTCTACGTACCTTAAGTACTCGTATGAACGAAGGTGGGGGTTTCCTCAAACTACCCCGCCATTTTTCCCCGTCAGCTACTTACCAACAACAGCATTGTTTCACTGTGACCAAGTCATATATTTCGGTCTTTCTTTTTGCCCGGCGATATCCGTCGTTCTTCGTTATAAAGTCTAGACGCTCTTTCTTCGTCTATTCCGTAGATTCAAGCCTTTGCACCTTGATTGCTTGTCCGTCTAGACCAAACGGCAACATGGTGGGGTCCTCCCGGCCAATTGGTTCCTTTCGCTGATGGAATATAGTATACAGCTTCTTCTGCCTTTTTTGAGGCTTTGTGGGAAGTAAGCATTCCAAAATTGGCCATGGTTGGTTGCTCACTATTTTTCTTAGGCTGGTGTCACGCACTGCTTCGTGTACGTCTGAATCCTAACACTGAGTTGTTATTTCCTTGTATGAGAATACCAGAGACATGAGGCTCGGCAGCAATGCTCCTCCGGCAGCTCCCAGACTCTGGAGCCCCGTCTTAAATTTGAGCAAATGGACATGCTAATTAACTGGTAGGAATTTAGGATCTGACCATCCATCCATCATTGAGGCTATAGTTAAGGGTCAAAAAGAGAAGAAAGGCCAATTTCCCAAGTATGAGGTCTTTCCACATTGCTGCATTAGTTTGACTCGTTGGCCGCTCGTAGGATCATAACATGCCCAAACGAAATGGTAGCTATGTCAATGGCAGACGGCTATGCACGCCTCACCGGAAAGCCTCAGTGCGTGATCGTTCACGTTGACGTCGGAACCCAAGGCCTGGGTGCAGCAGTGCACAATGCGTCATGTGGACGAGCACCAGTCCTGATCTTCGCCGGTCTCTCGCCGTACACAATCGAGGGAGAAATGCGGGGTTCGCGAACCGAATATATCCATTGGATACAGGATATTCCAGACCAGAAGCAAATCGTGGCACAATATTGCAGATACTCCGCCGAAATCAAGACAGGGAGGAATATCAAGCAGATGGTCAACAGAGCGCTGCAGTTTGCATGTAGTGATCCCGCCGGTCCGGTCTATTTATGTGGTGCGCGAGAGGTCATGGAGGAAGATCTCACCCCTTATCAGCTTCAGCAGGAATTTTGGAATCCAACTGAGCCTGCCGCTCTGCCGGATATTGCGGTGAAGACCATCTCCGAGGCTCTTGTTGGAGCAGAGGAGCCATTGATCGTTACTGGATACAGTGGTCGAAATCATGCTGTTGTTCCGGAGCTGGTCAAGCTTGCAGATACTGTGAAGGGTCTGAGAGTTTTAGATACAGGCGGAAGTGATATGTGCTTTCCAGCTGACCACCGGGCATGGCTTGGATTGAGACATGGCGTTCACAAGGCGATTGAGACGGCGGATGTGATTGTAGTCATTGATTGCGGCAAGTGAAACAACCACCTCCCATTTGGATCGTTACTGATCGCCCCAGATGTCCCGTGGATCAACACTCAATGTCACCCCTCTAAATCCGCCAAAATCTACCACATCGATGTGGACCCCTTGAAGCAGCAGATGCCAGTTGCGTACTTGAACGCAATGGCTCGGTATCGCGCAGATAGTTACACGTCGATAACTCAGCTAACAAAATACCTTTCATCCGAATTCTCCAAGCAGTTAAGCGCCAAAAGCTTCTCACAGAAATGGGAAGCTCTTGGAGAAGCCCATTTCCAACGTATCTCTGTCATAGCAGGTCTTGCGCAAGCAAAAAAAGATGGATCATTCGGCACAGGGCATCTCTGTGCAACTCTTCGAAAGCTCGTGCCTCAAGATACCATCTGGGCCATCGAAGCAGTGACAAACTCACTATTTGTGGCAGACAATATACAAGCTACACTCCCAGGCTCCTGGATCAACTGTGGAGGCGGAGGGCTTGGATGGTCCGGTGGTGGAACTCTCGGAATCAAGCTTGCAACAGAATATGAAAACGGCCCTGGGAAGGGTAAATTCGTTGTCCAGATCGTGGGGGACGGAACATTCCTGTTCTCTGTCCCTGGGAGCGTCTACTGGATTTCTCAGCGATATAAGATCCCTGTGCTCACTATCGTGCTCAACAATAGAGGTACCTCGACGTTCCAGGCTTCCATGGCCTCGTGCTAATTGAGACAGGTTGGAATGCTCCCAAGAATTCCTTGTTGCTGGTTCATCCGGATGGACTTGGTTCGAAGGCAACAAACGAAGAGCTGAACATCTCCTTCGCCCCTGTTCCGGATTATGTGAGTTCCCCAAAATTCTGGAAATAATTTCTTCCTTTGGAGTTTTCATGAGCTTTTTACCACTCCGACATGTGTCGATATTCTAGTTGGTCAAGGATCCTAAGTCATTGGAAATGGGACCCTTAATTCCTAAAGAATCACATCCCTATTTCAGACATGTCGCGGATGTTGGACTCTTCAGATATTCCGGAGTGGATTCACGTCTGAAATTCTCAATTTGCTTCATGAAATATACTGATTCTATAAACCTGACAGTCGGGCATTGCCAAAGCTGCTGCCGGAGGAGAAATATTTGCTGAGAAGGTCGCCAAGGCCTCGGACTTGGAGGATGTATTGAAGAGAGCTGTAGAGTCGGTCAAGAATGGAACGACGGCTGTCATTGATGCTGTTGTCGTATCAGGATGTTAAGAGATGGATCTAAATATTTACCGTATATGAGCATATGAGCACCTTAGCGGGACATAGCCAGCGACCAAATCGACGGGCGGAACGGAAGATCGTCCTCGAATTACGTGCTTCCTGCATGAATTCAGTAATCAGGGGTTGACCAGAAATATAAAGATTATGGACTTCCAACAACATGCTTCAAACTACATATTTTGCTATACTATCTTAAACGGAAGCTTAGAATACGTCATTAGCACATCTCGCTCAAACATCAGCCTTGCAATGCCTGTCTCACAAGTCGGCTTGACCCGTGCTGACAGCAAATCCAGCCCGACTCGGCATGATGATAAGTTCAGCCTCATTCTTACACCGTCTCTTTGTCCCTTTGTCTCTTTGTCATTCTTTCAAACATACACGTGAGATCGAGTCTCGCTGGTCTGCCATGTTGTTGCATGAGTGCAACCCGGAAACGGTGCAAATTCAAACCCGTACCTTCGTAGTGTCGGCAGGGTGTTTGCCTCAGGTTTGGTCTTCCTTTGTTTCAACCGCGTTTTGTAGGCCACGTCTACAGTTCTACCTGTTGTTCTAGCATAAAGCCTCCTCTCCCTTCTCACATTTCAAAAACAAAATCACACAGGATACCCCAAGAAGGAATCAGCATAACCGCAAATATGACAACTATCACAATTGATCCTAATTATGGGTAAGTCAACATCCAGCAGCTCAATTGCTTGAACCTGCATAGATCGTTCAGCCCTCTCTCCACGTTCATGCGTGTCCCATATCTTCTCCACCAACTAACATTCCTCAGCTACGTCCTCCTCGCCGCAGCCTCGACCTTCATCTTAAACTCAATCCACGCCGCAAATACTGGGCACTACCGCAAACTCGCAAAAGTCCCCTACCCCGCCGCATACGCTCCCTCGTCACGCACAGACGTCGAAGCTTTCAAATTCAACTGCGCCCAGCGCGCACACGCCAACTTCCTCGAGAATCAACCTTCATTTCTTGCTGCTCTTCTGCTGGGGGGCATCATGTACCCGATTACAGCGGCGCTTATGGGCATAGGGTGGTCGGTGAGCCGTTACCTTTATATGGTCGGATATTGTTCAGGAAAAGAAGGGGGAAAGGGTCGGTATAGGGGGGTCAGCTTCTACCTGTTCCAGGCGGTTGTGTTGGGCTTGACGTTGTTCAATGGAGTTGCAATGGTTATGGGCTGGTACATGGGATAGCGAGAAATTGGGGAGTGGTTCGTACGAATAGGGGAATATGAGACTGGCAATTGCATGGTTTTCCACCCAAGTATCCTGTATTGTGTCCATATGTGAGGGAGAAACTTTGGATCTGCATTTTCCATGTACAGAAAACTCATGATGATAGTCCTGCATGCAAGTGCGTTTTCTCTCCTGCTCTATAAGGAAGCGGCTACACAGCCCTGCCTTTTCTCCTTTCTATTCCCTTAGGACTCACTGATTAATACAGAATTTTAGCATTACAGCAGTCTGGCATGGTACCTAGCGGTATTGCTTTTAACGACCGAGCTTCTTTTGTATCTGTCTTTGTTTCCAACAGAAACTGGGTCCAGTCGACGCTTTAAGTTATGCCAGATTATTAGTATTTCTTTCTTTATTGTGTTTTTTTCTCTCTCTCCACGCCCCTCTTACAAAGATTCTTTATCGGCCTAAGAAACATTGACGGTCGCAATCCCAGCCTTATTATTTGGTAATTCAATGCGAGGAGCACTCAATTGATTTGAAATTTACATATTCTTAACTTTCATCATTCCTGCAATCTTCCTGGGTCGTTAAAACAAGGCCTTTCTAGCCATCAACATGGCCTCGCAGTCTTCGCCTACTAAATCCGACGTCAGAGCAAAAGCAGAACGTCGTCAGTTTGAGCCACTATCCGCCAAGTGGATCACAAGACTCGGTGGACTTGTGAAAGAGTGGGCGACTCGAAGGGGAGAGTCAACAGCAGAAGAGCACCAGAATGAGGATCAGGACGATGAAATGGCTGTAGACGAGACTCCTGGCGAGCAAAACAAGGATGAAGACGAAAACGCAGGTTCAACAATGAAAGAATGGGACATATTGAGAAGCGATCATAATGTTATTCTTGAATACGGCAATCTGTTATCGATCCTTCAACCAAGGCAAATGATGGGAACAATTAGTCTTCCACATCACCCCATTGAAGAAAATGTTGTCAATTCTTATGTGAGATGCATCTGTGCTCATAGAAATGGAAGGGATACCGCCCAAATCCGCCCTGCTAGGATTGAAGATGAGGACGAGGAGACTGACAGCAAAGACGATACAGGACCGTACGCGGGTCTCGGGAAACGAAAAGAGCCAGATAGCAATGAAAGCCCAGGGCGAAAAGAGAAGAAACGAAGGAAAAGCGGCACACCAGAGCCGACATCGAAAGCCCTAAGCACTGTATCGTGTGCGATGCTCCCATGTGAGGTATGGGATCGTTTATCTGGCTGTTACGACCCAACCACCAGAAAGTCCGGTGAGATCTTCAGCTATTTGCGGGAAATCGATTGTCTTGGTATGAATCTTCGAAGTCTGGACTATCTCTTCTTTCCACACCACGAAAACCAACACCACTTTCAGCTGCTTGGAGTTGCTCCCAAGCAAAAGTTTTTCTTTCTCATTGACAGCTACCAAAAGATCGCCTATGACAGGGGCAGTGTCCAGATGCAGCCACTGATGGATCTTATGATTGATGGGTTCGGGGACGAAGAAGAGGATTGGCCATTATATGGCCAGTGGGCTTTGAGAGGATATAAAAAGACGGACAAGAGTCCCGATGCCGTGCGGCAAAGAGATTCCTACAACTGTGGGGTTTTCACTATCACGAATGCGTTATGCTTGGCGTTGTAAGTTTTACCCATGTACAAAGCCATTTTCATAGAGAGATGTGGGGTGGGAGATCTTACCCAGAAAGCTCTCAAAATGCTTCCAGCTTTCATATAAGCACTAATGTTTCTGCCACGCAGTGGATACGATATACTATGCTACAAAGAAGAAGACTTGAATGACGGAAAGCGCCCACGGGTCGCGGCAGAGCGTAAGCAATATCCAGATTTCACACCTCGCAAGATTCTTAGCTCCCTAGCAAGCCAAGATCAGGCTTTTATCATTTCGCTTGAATACGCTCAGTGCAGTAACATGAAGTAAAGCTAACTTTACGGTCCTAAACAGTGCTACACGGTGGTTTCAAAGATCCATTCAACTATGAACTCTTCGACATTCCGCAGGCGAAAACTCCGACTATCATCGATGAAAAAGGAGAGAGATTTCCAGGCCAGTCACCCCTAGAAGAGGACAACGAGATGTATGATGCTGGTATTCGAACTGGACATCGCAAAGCCGTCAAAAATCTCCCGATACGCAGCGGTCAATGGCCAGCACAATTTGATCCGAGATACTTCCAGAAAGCGGGATTTCTATACGCCATCAAGGAACCAATGTTCAAAGAATTGAAGTACAAATCTGAGCTAATCGCAGCCTGCCGGAAACATGGAATCAAAAACTTTACCAGCTGGAGCCGGAGACCAATAAAGACTTTCAGGAGATGGATGGAGAACGTCATGGCTGGGCGAAAATCTGAACACAGTGGGGGCTTGGTCCCTTTTCCAGGTAAAGTTAAGTCAGTTGAGAAGAAGAAATCTCCGGATAAACCAGTTTCAGGCCAAATGCCGAAGGAAGTGATACAAAAGGTAGTCATGAAACGGAAGAAAGAATCGAAACGGAAAGAGGCATCATCGAGGAAGGAGACAGAATCCAAGGCAGAGCTGAAGCTCAAGAAAGTAGCAGTGAAAGTAGAGGGCGATACGAAGCCCAAGAGAGATCTTCCGAGGAGCACTCGACAAAACACTATCAAGCACCCCGGTGCTAAGCTAAGCACGAGAGCTGCCAGCCGAACGACTATCAGAAGATTATGATGCGAGGGACTCTCTCTTCCCGATGCCTGTCTCTCCTTGAGAAATCGTTGGAAAACAGTCCATCTATTGAATACGAATACTGCACAATCGTAAGGAGCCTTCATGAAGCCATCGCATTGGTAAGTGCCATGAAGAAGAGAAAATAGAGAGATCAGCCCCTCACTGCCCGCCGTTCTCACGAGATCCGAGTCCTGATCCTGGAGCATCAACATCCGTCCATGAGCCCACTCCTTCCAGCAATTTCTCCCGCGAAACGCTCTCGACGGGATCATTGCCATCGTTCAAGCGTGTGGGTTGCGAGTCTGGCGTCCCTACTGTTGCGGTTGTGGAAGAGGGGTAATGGGTCTGCGAGGACGAAGGATGACTTGAAGCTCTGTTGGAATGTCAGATAGATGTGCGGGATCTGTGATGGTGAAAATACTTCTGGGAAGTTTGGGCCGTCTTGGAATCTTTATCTCGTGACATTTTCGGTTGTGCCGGCTTTCTCATGCATGCGTTGGGGCCGGGGTGAGGTGAGCGCGCGGGGGCAAAAAGGGGCAGACGGGCACCGGGGTAGTGAGGTAATGGGGTTGAAAAAAAGATCTTACTCCGCTGAATATCGCGGCAAAAATATATGAGATCGGATGCGCTGATGAGTTGTGTGCCAAAGTAAGAATTGAGATTGAGGATACAGTGCGCTCAGGTTGAAATTTGGTTGGGGATTTGGGATTGAGTAAAGAATAGAAAGTTGTGTCCCCGGAGAGAGGTTCTTATATACTTCATCTGAGCATAGCGAAATTCGTTCATGGCTAGAGGTGGTGCCGTACTTCACTTCACTTCACTCTGAAGTAAGGTCCGTGGAGTGAGTGAAGCTATGCCAAGAGAAAGAAAATAGTCATGCAAGGATGGGGCAGGGCAACCGGCAGTTGGCAACAGTTTCCATACGTGGAGCCTGTAAAGGTATTATGGTAAGTATTTGGAGTCTCATAGCTATATAAGGATAGATTTTGTGGTAAAATTAAAGCCGAGCCGCCGTCCTACAAAGGGTGCTTAGTAGGTAATATCCCTACCTATATATCAAAATACCCACTCAAAAGAGAATAATATTTACTTGGACCTTATATATATTAAACTCTCAATCAACGTTGTCCAATTTGGTATAAATTATATTCTATATATGTTCTTAACAATTACTCTTGCGTTAGTGCGGTTTAAAGATTGTCTCCGTTTATATAAAATAGATCCCCTTTACTAGCTCTCCCATAATACCCGTCCCGGCGTCCCGTATTGATACGTGCAAGCCTGCGTTTAGCTGAGCCAATTCGACCACTAGGATCAACCCAAAATGTTCTCCAAACCCTATAATTAATGAGTTCATTGAATGCTGCTTTGGTGATTCGAGCTCGCTGATAATGCTCTTCCCATGTGTCACATCTATTCCATACCGATTACCGAATAACGCTTCTCTTAGAATTCACCAATGATGGCGAGCTCGGCCTAGCCATATTCTCTACCGAAAGGATTTCCGAGATATATGCTACTTTCGCACACATGGGGAGCGGAGGAAGTGACGCTCAAGGATCTGCAGAATGGCACCAGCAAGAAGCAGGCTGCCTGGAGGATAGGCTAAGCGCAAAGGCTTGCAATGATTTTGTGTGGACACCTTCTAAGTTCTATTACTTCTCATAAATGCCTACCCACTCTCCCCATCCAAGTATAGCCCCCTCAGACTGGCCCTGAAAGCCTCCTACCGACGGGAATTCACTTAAAGACCCCGAGTCCACAGTCCTGGCTAGGGCTATCACTTGGAAGTGTATCCTGTGCATACTCTTTGGGGGAATCCAAAATTTCCCATCCAAATCGCCATACTTGAAGCCCCCCACGAGTCCTCGTTCCGCGACCAAAATCCGCTCAAGCTTGCCCTTCTTGGCTTTCACAATATCGTTTGAGCTGATCGTGGTCTTATGCGGCGGAATGACATAATAAATGCCTATGGGTTTCGTACTCAACCCAAATTTGCCACCGTCCAGATCCTCGACAATGACGAGATACTCCTTAATCTTGTCCAGCCTTTGGGCAAGGTCATCGTCTGTTTCCTCATCCTCCTTGAAGTGCCAGACCAGCGTTGGAAACAGCGCTGCGGGTATACCGGTTGCCGCGATGCTGTTCAAGTTCCCGACTTGGCCGGAAGATCCACAATCAGGAGAAGAGACACTGATTATAGGGAGAGGATGATGCCTGAAGTTGAATTTATCGCGTGTAAATAGCTTCTGCACTGGGCCAGGATTGTCATGTTTGTTCTTCGAAGAGAAGAACGATGGTGCCATATTGCTGACCAGCAATAGAATCGTGGGTCGCTAACTGGACGACTAATAGTCCTCCCGGAGCCTAAACTATGCTTAAATATGTAATGCTTATCTGAACAAAAATTAGTGCACCGCAGAAATAGATAGCCGAAGTACAGACAACTCACTTGAGGTAGTTGGTAAAGCCGAGGCACAGATCTTGGTGGTCGTTGACTGCGAGCCGATCGACCTGCGTTGTATATAGCGAAAGAAACTGGGGAGGTAAAGCGCAGAGGTGTGAAGGCATTCATGGGCGCGGCAAGCAAGTGTTCGCTTCGAGCTGATAAGCATCGGCTACGCGAAATCGGGAGCCTGATTACAACTCTTAAATAGGAAGCTAACGTAGATCATTCCGAGATGAGTAACTTGCCGGTTCTTCCGATCGTCACCCATGTACCTCGCATGCATTGTAACGCCCGGTGATATATTTAACCCGTGCCATTCCATATAGAAGACGCTGGATATCACCAGCCACAATAGCCGCATGTTTAGCGGATATTATGTAAGTAAAATTACATCGTACTGTTGCGTAGATCGCATTCAATCTTGTACTACTATCCCCCCCCCTGAACAATTCGCCGTGGGTCCATTTTCATGCCTAATTTGCAGGGGTCCTAGAAGATGTAAAATCATGATATAATTTAACTAGTTATTTTTAGTATTTCGTCGGACCCCCTCTTACGTCGATTACGGCCTGGCACCTATCCCGCCAGCTTTGATATAAGGAATCAATAAAGGAATCAGGAACGGCATTCTAGGCTTCCCAAATAATGGCTTTGAGCTGGTCTAATGGTATCTTTGCGATATCATATCAGGCCTGCCAATAGTGCTCTTGAATATAATTCTTTATCCAATTCCAAACATGCTTAATTAGATTTAGATCAGGGGAATATCTAGGCCATCGGATCGATCGAATTCCCCGTCGGACAAGGTTCCTTTGAGTCTCTCTTAAACGATGAGATGATGCACCGTCTTGCATCCAAACCCAGTCCGTTCCTTGTATCCAGAGTTGAATTCTGGCCAGAATATAGGTATCATATGTCGACGACTTCATATTCCCCCATTCCTTTTCCCAGAATAGTACCGGCCCTTTATGGCCATTGACGATTATGCTATGGAACATCCATGCCGGCGCTTTTGAGTATTTATGAGTAACCGTCTCTGGAAGATATCGGTCAGAACCATCCTCTTTGACAGTTATATAAGAGACAGTATGTGCTCCTCCCATGGCCCAAATCTCGTTAGAGAAGATCTGATGATATACTCTTTCTTGATCCCAGTATATAGCTTCTTCCATAAAGGCTCGTCGTTCTACTATAACGTCCGGATCTTCTGAAAACCCTTTTTTTGGTGCGGCTCGTCGTTTATATCCCATAGATCGCATTGCCGTATTGATAGCCCTATTTCTAAAGCCAGAAAGCTCTAGTAGACACAAGGGGATCTGCTTATATGCCATTCGACGATGGGAAGGAGATTGAAGTAGCCATGTCTCTAGGGCGGCCTTTTGAGGTATACGAAGAGCTGGCTTTTGTCCGGTATGAGAATGGCGAGGTATAAGTGGGTGGTTCCTAGCCCATTTAATTTGAGCCTCTATAACTCATAGAGTACTTTGAATTCGTTTCCAAGGAATACCGAATTAAAGAGCCGTTTATATTATAATCCGGTCATCACGAGAGGTTTAAAATCGGGGACAAGAAGAGGGGGATTCTTCCTCTTGGGAATCAGGGATTTCTGGTATAGGTATACGCTCGTCTATCATGAGTTCTATTGATCCTCTAAAGTCAGCCTATATTCAGTATATTCAAAGGTTTAATATACCTAAAATACGATATCTAGAAGCTTCGAAGGCCCTAGCGGCCCCTGTAAATTAGGCCTCAAAAAATGGACCCACGGCGAATTATTCAGGGGGGGGGATAGTACGAATACTTAGTTTGATTATAGATCCTAAACCACGTGGCAGCTCAGTACGGATTCACATACTCGACGATCCACAAGGCTAATAATGGATCCCCGGTGTGTGTGACAGATCGATTAGGAGTAGAAAAAGCTAAGTGCCGATACTTTAGGACAGGACTCTTGATACGCTATGAAATAAGGCGCTCTGTAGATTAGGTATGATGATAAATATGAGAATATATTTCGTTGGATAATATATTTCGTCGGATAGCCGAGCTGGAGTGTTTGCAAGTGGTGTACAATCAATATGAAACTCTACGAACTCTCGATACTTGTACGAGGTCTGAACTGCTCGAACGTAAGGTACCCAATAGGGATGAGGGGACCCCACGCTATTAAGCTGCGCTATCTATGCCCCTTTCTTCAGTCGAGACGAACGATCACTGTGGCGTATTATTGAAGTTTTCTATCTTTCGAGATTGGAGGAGAAAAGGGGTACGGAGTCTGCGCTCGGATTTCCCCTGCAGCACCATGGGATCGAACACTCTTGAGAATGAAATTAGATGGATCATCAGCTAGCCTGTTGTGACTTCAGTGTTTCACCTTTTGAGGTCTAAGTAGAAGGCTCTAGAAGAATACCAAACTCTTTGACTGCCCCTCATCAGCCCTGTTTCTTTCGTATTCCTTGTTCGCTAAATGCCTGGGTAAGATTAGAGAGAAACCCAATGCAATAGTCAAGGATCCGCAGCCTCGTTTGAATCCACATTTGTCGCTCAGCTGCTGCATGGCTAGATAAGTTACGTAGGCAATAAAGCTGGTTTGGAGGAGAAGCTGGGCATCTATTGCATCAATTCTTCGGTATAGTTTAGATAGTATGTGTCCAAGATCTCCATAGAGTATCCTTGTGTTTCGTTCGACGGAATAGACAGAAAAGGCTTTATCAAGCATGAAGTTCAGTCATCTCGCTATATTACTATTAGGGTCAGCTGCCGGCGATGGCTTCAGTCGGTGAGTTGGGGAGCTTTAAGGGAATTAAACGATACCTGTCGATGGGATGCGCTTGTTTTGACTAAGCCCTCTTGTCAAGAACTTATTTTGGATATCGATAACCAGAGAACCATCAAGTACTGAAAGACGGGCACGCTCTCTTGATATCAAATCAAGAAAATGTGCATAGAAACTCGAGCTGAGTTGAGCTACTAGCAAGTTGCAATGAGAAGCCATTGACCTCGAGGCGGTGAGGGAGTTGAGATATTCGAGGCTTCTGGAAGCTCGTTGAGGGGTCTTCTCCCTTGCAATGGCGTTACAGATTTTCAAACGAGGCGTTTGTGAGAGAGAAGGGGCGGCCGTCCCAACGTGAATGCCTCGACAATAAGGCTAACTTGAAGCTGTCAAAACAATCTCCTTGACAGCGATCAGCCAACTCAAGATGATTTGGAGGATTATTGTTCGCGTATGCGGTTTGGTGGAGTGGTTCCATCACTAACTCACTCATGCAATCAAGAGTCCCCTCCTTGCATCAAAAGCTCCTTACGCGAACTCGCGTGACTGAAGTTGCTGCTTTGCTATGCCCCTCTGGGCTTAGCGACTTCAGACGGAGTGAAGTCGCAGCCTTCACCATCATTGATCTTGGGTCGCACTCATGGCCGCCCTCTGCAAGGTTGATGAAGGTAAGGCAAATTTTGCTTACACCGACTGGCATTATTTCCTCCCTCCTTTTGTCTCCTTCTCTGTCCCATATAATAGTATACTTATGGTTCTTCTCTCGTCTTTCGTTGTCTAGTTGTCACCAACATTGAATTATCGGTCCTTTACAGCTATTCCTCGACGGTACCCACACACTCATTTTAGCTCAGCCTTGCACTTGTTTTCGTTGGCGAACCATCGAGTGACGCGACTTGCCTGAGTGTGGATTTGAGTCTTGTTGGGACGAGGACTACTTAATGTGCAGCAACCACGCAGCATGCAACACAGAGGCGTTCTGGGAGTAGTCTTACTTGTAGGCTTTGGCGGCATTTGCATTGCTGCTGGTCAGTTCACTCCCTTTTACGAATCAGCTGCATTGCGCTGCTTCGCCCGTGATATCTATACTCGTACCACCTCATATCTCGCGACTACCGGAAACGACTTTCATATGCCGGCGTACGTTCAGTGTTTTGAGACATGGGAACCAGAGGCTATCAGGTTGCGACAGAGCGGGAAGACGCCGCAGGAAGTCTGTACGAAATTGGCTTACGAGATCTTCAGCGACAGGTGGGTAAATCCGTTCTAGCACAGGCTTGCAGAACGACCAGAGCCTGACAACTTTTAACAGGACTAAGTACAACACCGTGAAGGGGTGGTACCAGAGGACATTTGATGACTGGACTTCTGAGGTTTCTAAGGGCAAAGTCAAGGGCTACAGACCAGTCCAGAACGGCGTAGCAAATCAGCAATCGGCTGGCTTTGGGATTTCTCCGGTATCTTTCTCTCTACATCATATGGAACAGAACCACACGAGTCAGCAATCTTGGGCAGCTAATTCACATCCTCGACGAAGTAACCCGCAGGACCAATCTACGAGCCAGAACCAGCCATTGAGTGACAACACATTCAGCTATCAGTCTCTTCGTCAAACGTGTCTCTATACACCCAGTTGCCACAGCCCGCCAATCGATTTTGCAAGCCCTTACAGCTTGGACCTACCACCGGATGAAGACCAGGAGCTACACAAAGACTCAGCTCTGCTGCTTCCTTTAGCTGCACAGTACAATTCAAGTCCAGAGCAGTCCGAACCGCGGAAGAATGTGCAAGAATTGGCGATGCTGTATCTAACTGGAGCAATGGGACCAAGTCATCAGCATGTCCAGCAGAATACATATGTCGAGCAAGCTATCTCCCGACCGAGCAAGGGAGAAACTGTTGCAGATTCGAGTCTGCACGAGCTTAATCGGCCATCGAGTCCCGGCATAAAAGAGACAGATTTGCCATCTGACGACGACGTGCCCATGAGTTTTCAAGAAATGCTTCATTCCGATCCACTGGATCCAAGCTTGGAAAGTCTGGGCCCCTTTGCGGGAGGTAGAAACTTATCTTTGGACGACCAACGGTTCATTGTGCAAAGCACCGCGACACAAAAACAACACTTCCCAGCTCATGTCGACTTACCTCCTTTTTCAACAAACGTTCATCAGGGCTCGCCGCAGGCAGCTGATAACCCTCTCGCAACGAGCTCATCCAATGACCGTCTCTTAGACTTTTCTATTGACCACTATTCAAATGATATACCTGGGCAATTTGAACCGACTCGTGCTTCCAACAAGCACCATCGCAGCGGCTCGATCCTTACTGACGACCCAACGCCGCCACCACGGTATCCATTACCGGCAAATCCACCGTCAAATTTCCGAGTCAGCCGTAAAAGTTATGACGTGAACGCTTGGCGCTCTGTTCATATGAAGGAAGGCAGCATGATCACAGTGGACCCGAACAGATTACCCACTGATCACCCAACCAAGCGCGTCAAAGGAATTGGTACCAAGACCCACGATTCGATGGTGATCCATTCAGAGCACCTCAAATCTCCGCATCCTGTTACATCAGGGACTTCGGCTTCCCACGCCGCACAAGCTACAACAGCCCGAGTCCCGCTGCGCCTTCGACCCGTCAACTCCTCGAATGTCTCCGTCCGGTCCAGCCTCCGCGATTCGGGCTATATCAGCATCTTAGATTCAACGGTCGTTGAATCGATGCAGTCTTTGAAGTTGACGGACACCGAATGCAAGACGGATTACAAGGAGGTTGATGATGTTTACGTGGAAGCGGAAATCACAATCAAGGGACGGTGGAGGAGAAGTCACATCGCACGGATGCATTTATCGGATCTTGGTGTGGAGTCAGAACCTGGGCTCACCTCAGGACGACCGTGAGAGCCTCTCATGAACGGCCGGGCAAAGCTTCATGATGGTAAAAACCATCCACGTCAGCAATGAGTGACTCTTTTCCCGGCCATGTACTGAGATGGCAGTGATGGCAACGACGACCTATGATGTTTGGATAAAGGATTGGGCAGGTTATTGGGCAGGCGGATGCACTTGGATGTGTACTCGCCGGGGAATTCTTCTCAAAAGTATATTATTGTAATCATGTGCCGGAGCACTTTCGATTCTGTTGTTTTCATGATACCTACTGAGCGATATTTTGGGATGGATGTACACATCGGTACGGATGGGAAATGGTCGCATAGCTGTATAGTACACGCCGTAGTTTGGCATTGGCGGGCTGGATCTATTCGATCCTTTTGAGACGTTCGAATGCATCAATGAACGTTATTGTTGCAATACTGTTCTTGAACCTTGAAATCTAGGACATATTCCAGCCCTACAACGTAAGTTTGCTTTAACGTGATGCACTTCAAAGCAGCTAGTATAGGAAGATATGTGTTCATGTGTTATCTTAAATAGGAAAATCGTTGCTAGGCTAGATTCCTCTCGTATATAATGTTCCTTCCAATATCTGATTTAGTTCGTTCATTGTGCCATAATTCCGCTCAGTGCAATGTTAAATCGATGATACTTAAGCCTGAGGTTGGTATAACCTCGCGTAATCATAACTCAACCATCCGTGCATCGAAGTGTAGGCTCGATCCACTCCAATCCTAAACCCGCAAAGACCTTCTTCTCCTTGACCAGCAAGTCAGTCTCATCGCCCTCGAGGTCAACCCAGGCCCCATCGCTTAAAGTGCGGACCCCAGTGGAATCGAACTTGTATTTCAACCTTTCTCTGCAGTATCGTCGAATGTCACGCTCGAACATCGTGGCGCCAGTCCATCCCACGATAGCGCAGCCGGCAGTCTTCCAAGGAGAGATGATGATGTCGACTCGTCGATGCGTGTTCGGATTCTTCGCCTCGGGTTCGTCCATGTTTGGGAAGTTCGGATCTTGCCATACGACCAGAGCCTTGTCGAGGGAGTCGAATCCAGAACGAGATCGAGGCATGCCGCCCTTCCAGTTCAATGGCTCTTGACCACGTTCGGAATTATGGTTAGACGTGGAGAGTGTGTATTGTACCCATCCATCACCGGCCAGTTGGTAGATGATGTCGTGAATGAAATCGTAGGTGGCCCGCTCGTCGCGATGAGTGAGGATGATATCAACATCCCCGCACAACTTCTTTCCACGTCGGTAACCACCGCAAATAACCATCTGAAACCCGTCTTGGATCTTGTTCGCATAATCTAAGATTACATCACCAATGCGCTGAACCTCTTCTCGTGGAATTTTGGCCTGGAATTCATCATACCACTTAACGCCAACTTGCTGGTTCCGATCGATGGTACTCCAGCCCTGCGACACGATATCATCTAGATCTCTCCATCCCTGATCGTAAAACATGTTCGCAGTCTTACCCGCCACATCATGGATGCCGTAGAACAAGTTCAGGACTTGCATCTTCTGGCTTTGCTCAAACTCCTGCACTTCGCGAATCCGTCCTGTGTCCTTCCACTCCTGGTACAGAGCAGTGTACTTTGGCCCACATCCCGGCAAACGCTGGATTTCGGCGACCGTGGTGATGGTGTAAGGATAAGCGGCGATGGCTGCGATGGCCTTATTGTAAGCTCGCACGCCTATGTCGTCGGAAAGGAGTTTCCGTGCCAACAGAATCTTATTCAGCTGAGTGATGAAGGGGTCGTTGGGAGTTGAGGAGGGGGTCGGTCTTTGGCAGCAGTATTCCTTCATACAATACTCAGGAAGATCAGGAATTCCTCCCGCCGAATCATGCTCGGAAGTGGTTTCAGAACGCAGAGGAGGGGCACGACGTTTGTGGCTTTGAGAAGATCTACCTGCATGTCGGTAGCCTTGAGAGAACGAAGGAGGAGGAGGAGAGTCGGCTTGGGCTCGAGTGAGAGGAACCCTTGTCGGCACGATTTTCTTTGTTTCGTCCTTGGTTACTGTTGGCGGCTTTTGGATTCGGATGCCAGTGTAGACGAGGTAGTCATCCATAGGGAGCACCTTGCCTGCCTCCATCGAATCCGTAGCCCACGAGAGTTTAAGGACCTTGACGATTTTATTTCCATCTACTTTGTCCTGGCGTTTTAGGGCGCTGGGTTCTCGGACTGGCACACTTGCCGATTTGGCTTTAGGTATCTTGACAACAACGACGTCTCCATCCGATCCATCTTCAGAAGCAGTATCCGAATCAATCAAAACAAAGTCTGTCTCATCCGTAGACTTCTCCGATGTCCTCTGCTTCTTCGCCGGTGGCGCACCCTCCTCAATCCCATTAGTTTCCATCTCGACAGGCTCGGTAAAAACCTTCAGAGTCTTAAGCTCCATCACCGCTCTCCTAGGCATGCTAAGCATTCCCACAAAGATATTCGTTTCCCCCACATTATATACGATACTATCGGGACCGATCTCGCGCTCCAGGTCATGAAGCTTTGTAGTCTTATTTTCGAAGCCGTAGTGCATAAGATACAGACGCGGGAAAGGAAGAGGCATTTTGGCTTGCTCAAAATGTGGTGCTTATCAAATATTGAGATTCATTTGAGGTCGTCATGGCGGGGTAGGAGTATTCCTAGCATTCTGCCTTTTGCTGAGGATCATGACGATCTCTGTTGTAGCGTTTTTTGTGCGCATATCGGAATCATAGTTCTTATAGAACTAGTTGGTTTGGAGAGCTGTCGATGGACAGAGGAGAGATAAAAGAACGATGTTCCTCTGCTCGCAGGGAGATGATGTTCGTGACAACGCGTGATCACATGACATATTATAACCTTAATTGTAATACGTCGAACTAAGAACAGCCTGATTCTTCTACGTGCGGGGGATCTCCCTCTCTATATATCTAGGATCACAGTGGACTGATGCTAAGACAGAAATAATGTCAAAAAAGGGTCTAGAGCAACATGATTTACCAGCGGCGGATTGAGAAAGACGGTCAAATGTGGGTATTATGGCTATCAACTCGAGACGCAGAATATGCTATTCAACAGCAGACAATGCCCAATCTGGCCTGCCCAACCCATCAAGAACGCCCATCGCCAGGGTATGCTATGCAACGCCGAATATCCCCATCCAAACTCCCAAATGCTCTCCATGCAAGCGTACCCTTTGGAGGTATTATCCTGTGCTTTTGTGGGATAATTCTAGCTCAAACCACAGATCGATGTCCTACTCAAATGTGCTCTCTTGCCAAGATGGCCTTGAAGGCCGTCGAAGCGTTTTAGCTTCTTGTCCATGCCTGTCTGCAGTCGCACAGCCCTTCCCGCTGCCGTCTCTTGCATGCACTCTATGCGTCTGCTGTAAGTTCCATCACCGTCTCCTGAACTGTAACATTCGACCTCCTCTTAGGCTTCAGTGCCATCCTAGGCACAAAATTCATAGAGCCCTGTAAAGAAGATATCTCCCTCAGACTGATTGCGTGTTTTAGCAAAGATTCTTTGCTCGTCTTGAATTCAAAGTTTGTCAGGAAACAAAAACTGATCTCCAATCTTGCAAGCTCACCCTCACTCACTCCCCCAACTTTTGCGA
Organism: Hyphodiscus sp. D1413; assembly: GCA_003988895.1. Taxonomy (NCBI): domain Eukaryota; kingdom Fungi; phylum Ascomycota; class Leotiomycetes; order Helotiales; family Hyphodiscaceae; genus Hyphodiscus; species Hyphodiscus sp. D1413. Next base: position 698,757 of record QYAO01000032.1, read on the forward strand.
ACCGTGAATGAGGGTATGACAGGTCCTCTAGCGCTTTCATTGCCACCCTTAACCCAGCTAGCAGTAGGCGATGACAGTTTCGCCGTGTGACGGGTATTGCACGCTCCTCGACTGCCAGTTTGTGGATATAGAAACTTGTGGCAAGATAAACGGCTGTGGACATGGGGCAGAACTTATGTAGTCGCATCAAGTAGTCTTCCAAGGATATTGGAGGAGGTTGTTTCGAATAGAACTTCCGTGTGATCGCACTGTGCTGGACATTCAACGGTTCTGCGTTGTCCCCAATTATAATGTAGGGTTGTGTAGGAGCAACTCCTGCGCTACTAATCTTCGGTTTCCGGAAGCTCACTCCGTCAACGTCGTCCGACCCTCCACTAGAACTGGATTCGGTTCGAGGACGCAGGCTCGCAAAATTGGTGTACGAATTACTCCTTGCAATGTTTTCTTTTTCTGCCTGCATTCCTCGCATGTTTGGCGGTGTGTTGTGGGTCAGAGGAGGTGTTGGCGGAATACTGCATAAGAGTTAGTAACCATCTGGTAAGGTATGTGCACGAGAACTTACTCTCCGGTGATCCGCACTAACGCCTCAATTCCAGCACACAGTAACTTGAGTGCCGTGACGGGAGTGAGGGTGAAAACATCGAGGCTATTGGGAGAAGGTGGAGAAGTTCCGCAGTCTTCGCTCGATGGCGGAAGAATGGCGAGGCCAGCGTCCGCAGATGGATTCGGGCGCGGCGGGATAATGAAGGTATCTGCGGAATCGTGGATGGATTCCGTGCCCGTCTCAGTATGTTGTGCAGCCATGACGACCGAGAGAGGGGTATTTCGAAGGATAGGTGGTGTTGGATCTCTCGACCGAGTATTGTTACTCTTCAAGTAGAGGCGTCCAGACCAGCAGCCTTGGTCTAGACGGCTTGATGATTGATGGGTCTACCTGTCTCCAGGGGGGCATATTCTCGGACGTGTCGAGATTATCTGGATCAGAAGACACGCAAATGGAGTTTGTTGGAGAAGGAGATGAGAAGCAAGGGCTTATGTGGAGTGGAGTCGGGTGGAGGTGATTAGGTTCGATAGCTCTCTTCCCGGGCTGGTTGGTACCTCTGGGTGAGGTATGGACGATATGTGACAGGGATACTCGGGCAGCGCGCACTGGCTGTGGGTGATTGTACTAGGTACTTCAGGCTGTACGGAGGTTGCACGCGGATGGGAAGTACTGTACAGTACAGTATGGGATCCGTCCTGGTAAATCGAAGTAATCTCGGCCCACAGGAGGAATGCGACGAGGTTAGGCCGAATGGGAGCACGTGTGCCCGGGTGACTACCAACCAAAGAGCTGTGAAATGTACACTTTGCTGACTCGCGTTAGACAGATCCAAGTCGTTGAGAATTGTGGGCGTGGCGTCTGGTGCGAAGATAGGGAGAGGATAGCGGAGGCGGAGGGCTGGGTGGCTGCTTCTGCCTCCTTGCTTGGGAAGGTCGAGAAGAGCAGAGCAGACCTAGACGCTGGTATCTAGGTCGTTGCAGAAATTAGTAATTTTGGAGGTGTTTGGAGAGATAAATAGTAGAATAGCAGAATAGCAGAATAGCAGAATAGCAGAATAGCAGAATGGTACAATAGTAAATAGTAGAATAGTAGATGGTAGGACAATAGGACAGGACAATAGAACAGTAGCCGCAGCTGACCCCTCCCCTCAAAGAAAGAAAATCGTTATCAATGCCGAGGATCGCGATAAAGAACCGTACCGTCACTCCTCCAGTACCGCTTTACCACCTCCGTAGTCTGTCTGAGTCTGATGTCCAGCTACCAAGCGATCAGTCCGGTTCACTTCTCAAATACCTGAACCCAAGGCTCGTATCTAGTATTGAGATTCCTGACCATTCCAGCCGCCTTCTCGGTATTTATGCTGTCCGACGTTCCACACCGGCAGGCCTACTCTTTCTCCAATGCCCACAGCACCCCCCCACGTATACTTCCATCTGCCCCCAACTCAAATCCAACGGGGATTCTTCCGGTTGGGCGTATGCGGGGTCTTCAGCAAGGGACAGAAAGGACCCTGAAAATCCAGCACCGGGCCACAGCGAGAACCTCGAGGCGTCGAGTCCTATTTGGTATTGTATCAAGTCACTCCACCTCGCCAAACGGGTCTGGGCTGGGCTGGCCTGGAGCTGGGGCCGAAGCCTGACTTCGACTCCGTATTGACTCCGTATTGACACGTCGTGTGATCCAAAGACTTTGCAAAGATGGCCGTGGGGCAATAATGATTCAACAACAAATACCCCTTATTGAACAGTCCAACTAGCTGCAAAGACAACGTGGTGCAAGATGGCTGGAGGTGTGTCAGCAAAACAAACAATGCTCGTCGCGACACCCGCGCTCTCGGGGAGAGTGAATCAATGAATGAATGGGTGAACCACCCGAACGGGTTGCAGAAGCTGGGGTCAACTGACGAACAAGGTAGCTGAGGAACTTCAATCCATCTCTTGTTGTCTTCATTACCGCCACTCCTCCGTGTCAACTCTACACTCCATCGCCAGACTTCTGGACATCAGCACACTGCAGTCAGTGGTGTTTGGTTTCTCTATGCCCGCTTTGTGGTTCGCCAGTCGCACACCCTCTCCCACAATCCAACATGGATGTTCAGCCTTCTCATCATCATCACAACGAATTCCATTTCTTTGTTGAATTTCGTGTTGCCTGCCGCCACCGGGAAACTTCCCTACTGGTCTTCCATGAGCTGCAGTGGCACTATTTGCTGTCTATTTGCAAATTTCTGCAATCTGTGGCACGGCTTGACACTTGCCTATGCTACTTTGTAATCTACATTCTGCATATGAGCCCAAGTGCTTAGGTTCGAATCTGGAAACGACCATCATCATTCACTATCATCTCTTGTCCGTTCAAGATAAACCTAAACCAGACACCCTGTCTCTCAAGTCTCTCCTTTCTTTAACAAGCTCGTCATTGTGAGCCTCTCCTCCAGTGACAACTATCATCACACTTTCTACCTCCTCCTAATACGACCCTCCGCTCGGCCGCCGCACCATGACAGCCTGTCTATCTGACGTACCCCTCATTCCATTCCTCAATACAGAAGCTTCTCAATCACGTCACTTTCTCCAACCATTCACATGTTCAGACGCCGCACCTATCATCGCAGTCCGGGGAAGAGAGCAAGAAATATCCATCTCGGCCACAAACTCGGCCATTAATGTCTATTACAACTACAGATTCCTCTCACTCCACTTCCAGCCCTTCATTTCGATAAACCTTTGCTTCCGGCGGCAAAAAGCTCGTATGAAGCCTCCATAGCCACCCTCGCAAGCCCTCGCGCCTCATGGTTCACATGGTCTGATCATCACCGCAGAAGAGTCGCGCTAAACCAGTACAGCGCCGTATCTCTTCCAAGTAACCGCTCTCTTTGACCAGCAAGCAGGTGGTCTCTCTTACGTATCTACTATCCAAGCAACGCCCACCACTGCGCCTCTGATCCTCCTTGATTCTGACTTCGATTCCAACGCTCCTTGTGAGTCCATGGTGGAGCACGATGAAGCGGACGCCATAGTCTCGAAGCAGATTTCCAGGCGGTGCGACGGGATGCCGTCATCGTGACTTGGTCCTTCAGAAGGGCTGGTAACGACATGGCTGATATACAACAACGACTTGTCTGTTCGACAAGCTCCAGCTCGATCCTCGTCGATAGTGAAATTTGAATACGCATCGTAGGTATTGTTTGATGTTGCGTTCCATGGATCAAGTGAGGGCTGTACCTATACTCATGTCATGCTTCAACGGCTTAGATATTGCACGCTGCAGACTGGGAACTTGCCAGCTTTCACGAGGTTATAGAAGGTAGACCCGCGTTCACTTCGAATCTCATACTTGCCCTACAATGTACTATGCATAAGGGATCGGATCTCCGCCAAATGCTTGGATATGTGAGAGTGCGTGTGCTAATCGAGTATTCTTCTTATATACTTATTTCAAAAAGCCCGTCCCCAGCGCCGAACTCCCGTCTGCTCATAGAATTACATCCATATCCAGCCGACGATGTCTTATATGCTTCGCTAACCTCAAATTGTCTTCTTCGCCTGTAATCTAATCCTTCCAGCGGTTAAGGAAACGTTGCATGTCATCGCTAGGCTGACTCGCAGCAGCAGCCTGTTGACATTAGTCCTCAGTCCCGCCCCAGGAGTAGATCAAGGATACATACCGTGTTAGCATGACTGCTCACACTAAAAGTATTCGGCTGCGTGAGCGTAGTGATAATACTTGGGATCGGCAAGAAGGTAGCAGCAAGGCTGACACTGCTCGTAGGCCAAAGCGGGCTCGTGTTCGTCGCCGTAATAGCAGTAGGGGGAACAGGCTGCATGGGAGCATATTTCGTCAAGCCTTCTTGCTCATTATAAGGTGTTCCCCACGCACCCGCAGCCGCTGTCCCTGTGCCAGCTCCAGCTGCTGCATTTGCTACATTATTCACGGCAGCTGGGCCGGTATTTCCTGACACTGATGTGAGGGCGGTCGTCACGGCAGCGGAGAAGACCCCGGTCATGCCAGTGAGGGTGAAACGGCTGGAATAGCTCGTCACTGTTCCGCCTGCTGTTGCGGTTGAGATCATTCCTAGAAAGCTGTTTTCATCAGCTCGTCGTCCTATATTCCAGGATGAAGGGCCTTTACTATGCATTTGCAGTCGATCCCCCCGTCCCAACTGGGATGGTGACTGTCAATGTACTCCCGCTCGTAAAGGAGCCTGTGTCTAAAGAGTACAACTGTTGTGGCGCTGTGTTCGATCCAGTGTAAAGCAGTAGTTGATATGCAGACAAGTCTGCGAGGGCGGGCGCATCTCCTGAGTCTTTCCAAGTTATCGTGAAGGCTGTTCCTCCTGGCAGACTGGCTCCTGGTGCTGGAACTGTAAACTCGGGATAGGCGAGCGCTGATGGCACGATGGCTGCCAGGAAAACGAGAGAAATTGAGGGGCGCATTGCGGTGCGATTGAAAACGAGTGACTGTGTTTTGTTCGGATGGAGAGCGACTGTGGGATGGTTGACGTTGGTACTATGGGTTGTTCGATGGAGTTTGAGATTGTGAGAGCAAGGAACAAGATGGAGAGACGTTTAGCGTCAGAGGCTTAATTTAGAACTCCCATTGGCTCTTTGTACTTGGTGTCTTGCTTCGTGCGTGGAACTTGCGTATCAAATGACAAAAGTCTTTTGATGCCGTTTGCAACGTCCGAAGAACAATTCCATATATTTTGTAGGCTAAATCTTTTTGATCCTTTGAGTTTCCCAATAGTGTACAGATTTCATGTGAATTCTTATCGCACGTGATGGCTTATCGGGCGGGTAGTCGCGGGGAATGTTTCTATTCAAAATTGCGCCATGAAGGCTTTCTCTTACTTAACTCTTTCCTGTCTCCATACTCTCTGTGACTTTCAAAAGATTCAAGAACTCTTTTCTTTTCTTTATTTCCTCCCATATCCACTCCACCAAGATGTCAACCACAAGCACTCCTAGAGTGTTTCCTCAACTCGCTGGATCAGCCACTGAGTTAATTGGCAACACGCCGCTCGTTCGACTCAACAAGATTCCTCAAAGCCTAGGAATTGAATGCGATGTGTACGCAAAGGTCGAATTATTTAACGCTGGTGGAAGCGTAAAGGACCGCATTGCGCTGCGAATGATCGAGGAAGCCGAAAAGTCTGGTAGAATAAAGCCGGGAGATACTCTGATCGAGCCTACCAGTGGAAATACGTACGTAAACACAGTCCAGAGGTCGGAATGAGCTGACTTTTTGCAGAGGTATTGGACTTGCTCTTGTTGGAGCAGTCAAAGGCTATAAAACAATCATCACACTCCCAGAGAAGATGTCACCGGAAAAGGTCGCTGTCCTCAGAGCCCTTGGAGCAACGATCATCCGAACGCCCACTCAAGCGGCTTTCGACTCACCCGAATCACATATTGGAGTTGCAAAGCGTTTGCAGAAGGAAATACCCAATTCGCATATTCTTGATCAGTATGCCAATCCCAACAATCCTCTCGCACACGAGCACGGAACTGCAGAGGAAATATGGAAACAGAGTGAAGGGAAAATCAAAGCTATCGTTGCAGGTGCTGGTACAGGAGGAACGATTACTGGACTGTCAAGGGGACTTAAGAAGCATAATCCAGACATCAAAGTAATTGCTGCAGATCCTTTCGGCTCGATTCTTGCACTACCGGAGTCCTTGAACCAGGAGCACGCCAATGAAGCGTACAAGGTTGAGGGAATCGGCTATGATTTCATCCCAGATGTCCTTGATCAGAAGTCGGTGGATGTATGGTATAAGACCGATGACAGGGAGTCATTCGCCTATGCTAGAAGACTTATTGCTGAGGAGGGACTTTTGGTTGGTGGAAGCAGTGGAAGTGCTATCGCAGCAATGGTCAAAGGAGTCAAGGATCTGGGTCTTGGAAAGGGCGATATGGTGGTGGTCATCTTGCCAGACAGCATCAGAAGCTACTTGAGCAAGTTCGCAGATGATGATTGGTTAGCAGCAAACGACCTCCTTCCACCCACACCTCCAACAACTACACCGTCTTCCCCGATTCTCATATCACCTACCTCGAAGAGAGATCCCTACTCTGGCGCAACTCTGCGATCTCTGAGACTGAAGCCCGTGACGACCGTTCTTGCGGACTCACCTTGCTCAGAAGCCGTTGAAACGATGCGCGAGAAAGGCTTCGACCAACTTCCAGTCCTGGCACCAACGGGAGGAAAGTTAGTTGGGCTAGTCACACTTGGTAATCTGCTTTCATGGATCAGTCGAGGTCGTGCCACAGGCAAGAGTCCAGTCTCAGACGTGATGTTCGACTTCTCCTCTAACCCGGAAGTCGTTACCGACCCCAAAGATTTCAGCTCCCTAAACAGTGCGCCGAAAACCAATGGAATCGAAGAGCACGCCCATGGAAAAGAGCAAAAGGTGCCTAAGCGAAAGTTTGTCGAGATCACTCTCGACACTCCATTATCTTCTTTGAGCAAGTTCTTTGAATGGAACAGCGCTGCGATTGTCACGGAGAAGGGAGGAATTGAAAGTGGAGGGCTACCGAAGCCCGTTGCGGTTGTTACTAAAGTTGATTTGCTCTCTTGGATGGTAAAGCATACTGAACTTTGATAATTCTATGGGTTGATTCTGTTGCGAGGCGTTGTGGTTTGGAGTAGATGATCATTCATGGGCAGTGGCCATTGGCTCAATACTATTTAAAGAGATGTAGCTAGATGATGAAGAAAGAGTGTGCAAATATATGATGGTAATCTAAGCTTAACTTTGCATCCGTTGATGGTAGTAATGGATATCAACACATGATATCTTCTACAGTCTTTTCAGTGGCCGAAATGGCCATAGGAGCAAACAAATAATTCGACGGAATCTCATGCATCCAGCAACCTATCAGAAGAAAGAGAGGGCAGGCCCAACCTCGAGCCACTGGAGCTACACTTTTAGTGGCGGCTGGAGCCGGCGCAAGACGACGTCAGTGACATTGGATTATGAGATAAATGGACGGCATGAGAGCTGCAGGTTTCACAGACGTTCCAGTTTGTGCATCGACCTGCCATTTCTGCAATCTCAATTTATAACCATATAAACAGATGACTTCTTTTCAAAACACACAAGAAGTCACAAACATGAGCGGCCTCCGAACATACCGCAATTTCTCCCTCAAAGACACACCTTCCCTCGTCTCGAAAGTCGCAGTAGTGACCGGAGGCAGCGATGGTATCGGTAAAGAAATCGTCGCTCAGCTCCTCATCCACGGCATTTCAAAAGTCTACGTCTTATCACGGAAAGTGGAGAAGTTTGACGAGGCTTTAATCTACTGGAAGTCCAAAGGTATCGATGTCGAGCACAAAGTGGAGTTCGTGGCATGTGATTTGAACGATATGAGAATCGTGAAGAAAGTGGGAGATGAGTTGGTTGGACGGTTGGAGAGACTTGATATTCTGATTAATAACGCTGGTTAGTTTCGTCGTCATATCTGGGAGGGATATGAGTAGCTTGCGAAGAAGGTTCTGATGAGAGACAGGACTACCACCAGTCAAAAACCATACCCCTTCACCGCAGGGCATTGAACCTATCTGGTCAACAAATGTAGTGGGCCCCTTTATTCTAACTAACATCCTCCTTCCCAGACTAGAGAGTACGGCTAAGGAATATGGAAATGCGAGAATTGTCACTACATCTTCGTCGTTGCATATGGCGTGCCAGGAATTGAAATTTGACATCTTGTTAGAGGAGAAGAGTGAGAAGAGCCCGCAAGCTTTCGATGCATTATGGCGGTATGGACGAAGGTATGGATATCTTATTGGGAGATAAGATTGCATTTGTTGACAGGTTAGTAAATTGGGCAATATCTTGTTCACGAATGAACTTGCGAAGAGGTTAGACAAGAGGGGCTCTGATGGAGTGTTTGCGAATAGCTTCTTCCCTGGCAAGTAAGTGCCACAGCTATCAACCTAGTCGCTGAAACTGTCTGATAATATAACCTAGTGTTCCAACGGAAGCCATGGATACTTGGAAAGATCTTTTGGGTTCCATTCCTGGAGGCGTCTTCAAGAGAATCGTGCAAATGGTTGGACAGTCACCAGAGGACGCTGCTGCTACCGCTATTTACTTAGCCGCGAGTACGGAGGTGGAAAGCAAAGAACAGAAAGGAAAGTATTTTATTCCTATAGCGACTGAGGATAAGACTTCCAAGATCGCAGAGGACAAAGACTTGGCACATAACTTGTGGTATTGGTGTGACGGACAAGCTACGAAAGCCCTTGGAAAAGGGTGGGACCAAAGCCCAACCGAGACTGAAGAGAGAAAGGCAGGATAGATGAGCGATAGAGCAGAGATATCTGCCATCGCTTCAATATGATCCCACTGCCCCAAAAGATAAAAACTTATGACCGGGTCGCTAGAATATCTCGAAAAAAATAGTATGAGCATTTCTACAGCCTCTCCGAGATCCAATTCCACCACTTCTCCACCGTCGGGCCTTCGCCACCGGTAACATTACCGCCAATAACCTCAACTTTAACATCAAATTCCTCCATTTGGGAGAACTTGAAATTTTTAGATCCCATCTCCCCAAGCCAATCATCCTTCTCATCGTCCGCTCCTTCATCCATTCCAATCCCCGAATCCAACAAACCCTTTGATCTCGAGACCCTAACTTTGGTAATCTCGCTCTCCAGTGTGCTCTTCACCAACGCAGCAGGTAATGCTGTAAAGAGATCCATCTTGTTGGCCGCAATCAAGACTGACAACTCCTTCAACGCCTTCAACGCCTTGTTTATGGCCATCCGCTTCTGCAGAATCAGCAATGTATCATGGAGATAGTCTGCCGTTTGCCTCAAGCCTTCATCTCCCGCTGATAACGTTGCAGCATCCACGATGAAGACTAATCCTTTCAAATTTTGTGGGTTTGTGAGGCTGTCCACGGCATGGTGCCTTAGCTTTCCATGGCCGGGTGTGTCAATCAAGAGAAATTTCTTGTGGGTCTGATTCGTAGGGTCGTTCACTGATCGATATTTGTCTGACCCTGCTATACTTCCGACAGGGAGGGAGCATTCGACTGATATCGGAGCTTGGGAGGTATGAGTGGATGCATTTGTTCCTCGTTCAAACTGTGAGGCTGGTCAGGTTAATCTGAAGGTTGTGTTTCAGGATCACTTACGAGTGTAAGGAGAGAGGTCTTTCCGGAGCCACTGGGGCCGATTAATAGGATGGAAGGTAGAGTAATGAGGCCGGACGCTCGAAATACGATCGAATGGAGGAAGAGGGGAATCGAGATGGCCAGAAGAATCGCAATGACCAGTCCCAGTGGAGAGGGATTCAGAAGAGCCTGTGCCCAGTCACTGATATCAACCATCATTTGCTTCGACAATGAGATAGTCTGAGATTACAAGGATTTTCGATACGTCGTTGTGGTTATGAAGGCCGAATGATATTCAACGCAAGGCTTTGGATGGATGCCCACTAGCCCCAGTCCAGATCGATCATTAACTCTTTAGACCCCTGCCACTTTTCTTTAAGCTCCGCAGCTCAGCCTCGCCAGTCCACCTCATCAACCAATTTGCCTTCGTTCATCAACAATCATATTCACTACAACTTCTAATTCAATTGCTGAACATGGCATCGTCTGCGCAACATCAATAAACGATCGGTCGTTGCACATAACGCTCATTCCGCTCCACCAGCGTCGGCGACGGCGAAACCCCTGATCTCGACAATGTCTCATGCAGACCGGAAGTCCTCAACTGGAGCTGAAAGCAACACGGATAATGCACCAAATATGCCACACGTTAAAGCAACAGCGGTGGCAGCAAAACTGAGCGATGATCATGTCGAGCTGGCAGATATGCTACCAACTGAACCAGTGATTTCCCCTGAAGAGGATATAATGCAACTTGCGCGATTAGGTGACATTCAAGCGATAGAGAAACTGTATGACAGCGAGAAATTCGATGCGACATACTGCGATGGAGAAGGAATTACTCCTTTACATGTAAGTCGTCCCGAATCAACGTGTTGAGGGTTGTTTACTGACTGTCGCATAGTGGGCTGCGATCAACAATCAATATGCTATGTGCCAGTTCCTTATCAGATCCGGGGCTGATGTGAACAAAAAAGGAGGCGAATCGGTTGCTACACCTGCTATGTGGGCTGCACAGAGGTGTCATTACTACACTGTGCATCTGTTGTTGGAAAATGGGGCGGATCCTCTCATAAAGGACGTACAAGGTTACAACATCCTCCATCTGGCGACCTTTGAGGGCAACATCCTCCTCCTCGTCCTTCTTCTCCATCAGAATATTCCAATCGATATTCCAGATAGTCACAGGCACACGTCTTTGATGTGGGCTGCATACAAAGGTTTCCCAGCTTGTGTAGATGTTTTCCTGAGATGGGGAGCTGATGTTCATGCTGTTGATGAGACCGGATTCACGGCGTTACACTGGGCTCTCGTAAAGGGCAGTCAAGGCTGCATTCAAAAGTTGATCGAGTATGGAGCGGATCGATTCGCCGAGACATCGACTGGGAAAACACCAGCAATCACTGCCGAAGAGATGAAGACCGAGAGGATATGGCACAGAGCTTTAGAAGACTGCGGATATGATGACGAGGGCAAGGCAGTCACCTTAGACTTCCCGATGTCTTCATATCTTATGAAGGACAAACGGAGTTTCATGAAGAAGTTTTTCTTTTTCTCGCCTTTTCTTATTATCTGGGTTATGATTATGATTGCAAGCTATATGGTAGTGTATGCAGGGATACCATTGGCGCTATTTGCTGGTTATGGGCTTCAATACATTGCTCAGAAGGTACAAGAATACGCTCCATCTGATATGAGACAAATGCACAAGACGGTAAGCATTATACCATCCAATACGGTATACCAAAACTGACTGACGCCGCAGCCTTGGCTGGCTGGCATCTTCGCAGGGACCTTGTTCTGGGTGGGACTCAGATGGTTAACTACCATTCTACCAGGTACTTGCTCCTCGATGTAATCCGAAAGCCCTCAACTAATCAGAGTCAGCAACTTACTCCTCTTACTTATTCTTCAACCTCGCATTCGCCATTTTCTACAGCTTGTGTGGATACTTCTATTTCTGCACTATGTTCTACGAACCAGGATTTGTTCCCAAGCTTGGTGGCCTCACAGAACAGAAGGAAGTTATTGATGAACTTTTGAGCCTGTGGAAATTTGACGAACAGAACTTCTGCGTGCCTTGCATGGTTCGTATGCCATTAAGAAGCAAGCACTGCAAGAGATGCAACCGCTGCGTAGCGAAGCATGACCAGTGAGTCAAGCGCGAATAACATAATTGGATCCGCTAACTCGACTTAGCCACTGCCCTTGGGTGTACAATTGCGTTGGTGTCAACAATCATCGCCACTTCTTCTTATATCTGGTCTGCTTGGAACTTGGTATCTTTGCACTTGTGCGATTGACAATCGGATGTGAGTAGGAATCAGATTGAATTCTCGATTTCAGCTGACCTTGTTGAAGACTATACGGAAATCGGCGACAAAGGGAGCGAAGAGTGCAATCTTTTGGCCAAGGAGCTTTGCCGTGTCGTCAATTCGGACCCCTACACTCTCGTCCTGGTGATGTGGGGTACTCTTCAACTAACATGGGTGACTATGTTGCTATTTGTACAGCTCGTCCAAATATCCAGAGCAATGACCACATGGGAGAACATGCGTGGTGCCCACCACGGCCACGGAAGTAGAGCCTCAGAAGCCATTACGTCAGCTCTTACCACTGGTACGACGTCTCGGACGGGTGCTCAACTTGGAAACACAGGCCTTGGTCCGAACCCCGCACTTCCTCCTACCCATGCACCAGGCGGCCATAATCATCACCACAAAGAAGGCTGTCTTGGGCAATGGAAAAAGATACTGGGTGTCGACACCTTCGTTGAGACAGCACTGAACGGCTACGATGGTGGGAAGAACCGACCCCGAAGACAACAAAATCCGTTTTCGGTTGGGTGTATTCAAAATTGCAAGGATTTCTGGTGTGATCCTGCACCGTTGTTTGGACAGAGAGAGAACGGAGAAGCTGCTCTGGGCGGGCAGACAGTCAATTATACGATGATGTATGAGACTCCACAACCACACAGGCGAGCGAGAGGTGGAGAGGGAGCAGCATATCAAAGTGTTGCTGGTGATGAGTCTGTATGATGTGGTATGGTCTAATGGTTTAATGGTAACGTAGCCAACGACGACGAATGTAAACCAGTCTCAATGTGAGCCCTTTTCTAAAGCAGACCCTGAGTGAGTGTCATGTATTTTATGCTCCATACTCCCAAGCCATCAAGTATCATATGAACAGGTTGTCTATCAACTCTACCAGATATACTCTGCCACTCTCCACCCAAGCAGAGATACAGGCAAGACTCATCATTCTTAGCTGAATGGCATCTTGGCAAAGTCATCACACGGGAAATTCTGGCATTTTATAAGCACAATCTTCTTACGGGCGGACATTTCACACCGAGATGTCAGACGGGTACAAAAGAGAATCGCTCGACGAAGCTTCATGGTTTGACCCAAACAAATGGCAAGGGGAGATGTACATGATTTGGTATGGGAATGATGTATTTTTTGACGCAGTGGATATACTAAGACCGGTGGGGAAGGAAGTTGGGTTGAAGGCTGAGCCTGTGTTGAGATGGATGACACGTCATTTGCTCATAAAGGGGAGCTTGGAGGTTTAATTATCATTGACGCTAGCGACATTGACTAGAACATGTTGCAATTGGAAGATCCGAATCCTTTGTCGGAAGTTGTTAAAGCTGGACACGGGACAGGAAAAAGTGAAGAGTGTGAATGGTAAATATTGGCATTGAGCATTGCCTCGCAATAGATAATATCTAAGAATGTATTCGCAACTCTCAGCATCTTCAATATGTCAAAACTTCGGTAAAGCCCCGTGGCTGATGCCCCCTCGCTTCATATCCAGGCAGCTCTTTGATTATCCATTTGCAGGATCAACCATACAGTAATCAATGTTTCCGCCATTGTTACCCCAGTAGATTGGGAAAGGAACTGGTTTTCCGCTTGCGCCAGCAAATGCAAAGGACATGATGAAAACAATAACCTGCGTCCCTCCATCCAATCCTGCACAAAGTACATAATTGAATTTCAGAAACCAATCCGGCTTATATTTTCTCAGGTAAAACTGACTCCAGAATGCCACGATGAAGAAACTGATGATAGCGGAATTAATACCTGTGACGAGCCATCCGATATGCCAGGAGATAATGGAGACGTTGAGGTAATTGAAGCCAGCTTTGGGGAAGAATCGATGCAGGGCGTAGATTGGGATAGGTGCGATAAAGCCAATGACTAGACCTAGAGGTACCCATTGATAAGTTCTGCCGGTGCTATACATTTGCTTTGCCAATCCGCCCCAGGTAACGGCTTGAGTGTTGAAAGATTGGAGGCCTGCGCCGGACCAGATGTGAGTGCCTTCTATAGACAACAAAATTTCTCGTTGATTTGTCGTGATTGAAAGTGTGATGACATAGTTCAGAATTGCGCCGACCAGAGTTCCAATCATCTGCATAGCGAACGTACATCTGGGGCTTAGTTTGGCATATTGGCCAAGCTTCAGGTCTTGAAGTAGAACTAGACCCTGCCCCACAGTATTGTAGCCAAACAGGGTGAAATACATATTGGTGAGAGGATTTCCAGGCTCAAGGTAAGCTCCAATCATCTGAATGATAGGCTGCACCGGAAGGTTGAAGCCAGTGAGACCAAATTGTGCACCCGTGAAGAGAATCAGAACCGCGGCCAGGAGAAGTGCGACAATAAATGCCCACCACGACATTCCGGAATTCGCTTCGTAGATGCAGATCAAGCCAACGACTCCAGAAGCAAGGAAAACCATGCCATACCACCAGTCAGGGGCGTCGTTGTAATTGGCCATGAGTTTGTAGTGAGGATCCATTTCGTTCAATTGTTCTTCCGTGTATTCTGCTTGTTCCCAAAATTTCCAGCTCGAAGGCTTCAACAAAGATTTCAAGTTTGATGGCGATAGGAAAGACCAGGAGCTCTTTAAGTCGTCCCAATTATATAAACAAAGATGGGTAATTGTCGCCGTGATCGCGAGGTTTTGTGTGAGGACGTAGGATGCAAAGGTTGCTGCCATATATGGCACTCCTTCAACTGCCAGTTTTGCCTCATCCAGTTTGCCATCCACGCCAAGCACAGCGGTCTGATTAAAAGTAATATAGGCAGTTGAGTTTGATTGTGGCGAAAAAAGAAGTTGGGACAAGAAGGGGAAGTCTCTTGCTCTCCAGATGTTACCATAAAAGACTCCCAGAAAGGTTGCCAGGCAAAGAATATATCCGATTAGTGTGTTGAATTGAGTCTAGAAATCATTTAGTGAGTGCAGATTATTCCTGGGACCCATCACTAATTTGCCATCGTTGATCAGACAATACATACCTTCAACGGTAGGTACAGAGCGCTGCTTCCAATGTATTGAAAGTCGAAGCACAGAGATAAGAAGCCCAGACCTTCATTCCCGTTTCCGCCTCCAAAAATGTTGGTGAAGACCACTACCTGAGGTTTAATATCTTGAATCAGAAACCAGGGGCGCTCTACTTACGACTATTCCGTTTTGCCAAACAAAACACATTAATGGCAGTGAGAATCGGCATCACATATTCGGGAACCAACTCCCATATGAAGATGATTCCGAATGCCCAGTAAAACACCTTCAGTTGCGGTTTTGTGCTCTCTCTTTTTCGATGCAGCGTCTCAAGCAACGACATAATCGGTAAGTTTGCGGGATAAAAGAACTTGGTAGGATTAATTAGTAGTGGAGTTTATAGGAGGATGGAATCGCCAAAAGAATAAAGATTATAGAACTTAGAAAGGGAGATATCTTACTTTGGTTGGGTAAACCAGGACTTTTCTGAGCAAGCCAGCAATACCGTAGCCTAAAACCTGGGACGAAAAGATCAAGAAGATACAAACGGCCGCGTTGGGAGTCTCTGTATACCAGAGTCTTTGCACGGCGATCACTTCGGCTGCCATAGCACTTCTGGCTGCAGTGGAGGACATAATGAGAATCGCAGCGTGCTCTTTGTGATTGAAGGGATGCGGATTAAACCAACGGCCGATGAATCCTGATTTGGGAATATATTCAAGGATGCGGGCGAGGATGTAACTGATCACACAAAGGAATGTCGCTGACAGAACGATTCCCTGCGGTTTGAACTGATATATCGTTGCGAGCACGGAAGAAAAGCATGACAGTCCAAGCCCTAAATCGTGTTAGAGTGTCCTTCAGAGCAATCGCACAGATATAGAGGATCCATACCTAGAAACCAAGTTCGCATTGTCCAAGGATTCAAAGATGGATCATCTTCAACGTGCAATGCGTACAATGCAATCTCTTCCATATTATCAACCTTCTGCGAGGCGGTCATTCCTTTGCCAAGGTCGATACTCTCCTCATCTGTGGCAACATGTCGTATTTCATCATTGATATTCTTGTCATCCTTCTCTTCTCCCGCCACAACATACCCAGCTCTCTTCTCAGAAACGTCGTGGACACCAAGTTCCTCCAGGGCTTCAATCCCAGTTGAATGGCCTGTATTGAACGCCAGTTGCGGGTCACCTCCAAGAGGCGCTCCGACCGTTCCTGGAATCCTGGAGTCCATACTGTATAGCGAAGGTCAATCTCGAGACTCAATATGGCTCTCGTTATGACCCGAGGAAGGACTGGGGTTTTATGCCCAGGTAGTGAGCGTATGTGCCCATCCTTAATGCTAGCGATCATCTCCTGTTCCGGCATCGTTATCTTCTGGAGACGACTGTCACAGGTGTGTTGTCCGGAAGTATATAACCGTAGTGCTGTCATGTTGTAGCCAGAAGTCCAAATGAGGGGTATTCCTTGCCTCTCGGCTTAGTGCTCAGCGAGGATCAGTTTGGCTTCGGTCACAAAAGAGCAACCGGGATGTTCAAGAGAAGCTGTTCTCCATGCTTTCCTATGCCGCCAGAAAATGGCCTTGATAAACTTTGGTGAAAGCAATCACGGTAACGTTGCATAAAGTTTGCATTGGATATCGTCAATATGACAGACTAAGCGCGAGCAGGTCTCCTACATCGGCCATGTATCCTTATCTAGAAATTGAAAAAGAAGTCATTCTGCAGTAGAACCTTACGATTGTAATGGGTGACACAAAATCCAGTACCAAATCATACGAGGAGTGAACTCAGTAGATAAGGCCACTGGAAAACATTTGTCGAATGGCCAAAGGATCTCGACTTGGAAGTTCTCTTATCTTCCAGCTTGGAAAACAAATATTGACCTTCCCAATTCGTATGAGTCCTTCGCAACTCGAGCTCGGGTTGTCATAGCCGGAAAACCCTACTTGAAATCTGCCATCTCACACGGAGGAGATCCGTTGAAGCAAAGGTGGGATAAGCTCAGTCACGGGAAGCGAGCTCCGAGAAAAGAGCCAACAAGCAGTGACATCATCTGCGACGACATGGCTGATGAGGCATGACTTTGCAGAAGACCGAAGATAAATATGAGCATTCGTTATGGGGGCTGTTGGGAGCTGAGGGAGGTTTAAATAAGAAATGAGGTGCGGCCGCTTGAGCAGATAGACTACTGTATAAGTCAGACGGGTCAATCAATGCACCGAGATGCAGGCTAGAGAACGAGGACTTTGCTTAGGACTCAAGACGAATCGTATGCTATCGA
Organism: Hyphodiscus sp. D1413; assembly: GCA_003988895.1. Lineage (NCBI taxonomy): Eukaryota > Fungi > Ascomycota > Leotiomycetes > Helotiales > Hyphodiscaceae > Hyphodiscus > Hyphodiscus sp. D1413. The sequence continues at coordinate 716,013 of QYAO01000032.1, forward strand.
TCGAGGATAGTATAGTTCTGATCCTTATTGGAATATCACGTCGTAGCTAATCTGACTTTGAGAAGAAAGGGGGGGAAATCACTTCGTGTTGCTCGGAGTTCTCGTCCATCCGCTGCGTCTGGAGTTCAAGCAGTTTCTAAGGAGGGCAACCATTACCATCGATTTCTGCCCACAAGCCATTGTAGAGATAAAATACTTGGTAATGTCTGAAGGCTTTCCCAACTTGTGACGAGTGATAGTTCCGTCGACCTTTTCACCCATTTTTCCCGGTCCCTCCGCATGTTAATTCTAGACGTAATGCGATCAGTTCTATTGAATTTCCTGTATTGAGAGATATCTAAGGAGCAAATGATAGATGGAACTGGCAAATCGATGAATACCAGTAGTTTCAACCGATACCGCATTTCCCTTGCCAAGGCTTTCCGATGTCTAATCACCTCCAATTCCATGAAGAAACCATCTGTATTCCGTCCACTGTAATATGTCGCCAGTGAAGTCGACGAGACAATCGACAGGTCCAGACTTGAAGTCTGCCGTTCTTGAAATTCGGGAACTCCAAGGGAAAGTAGTAAGCGTGGGTCTAGTCAAAGTTGTCAGTTCTAAAATATATTTAAAGCCAATTTCAAGGGACTGTATCACTTTAAGTAATAATGAAGTTGAGAACAGGGGAAACTGACAAGTCAATTAATATTGGTTGTTGGTATAATATAGGCTAGCTTAGCAGGCACTTTCAACTGATAAACTGTTATACATCCCTCAACCACCCAAGTCAGTCCCCAATCAAGGATATCAAGACCTCATCGGAGGAGGAATTGAGCTCCAAAGTTCTTGCAATAAGCAAAGATAATTAGCGTTATAGCTTTACGGACTCCCCATCGTTTTCTGCAGAGTCGTATACCATGCTCCATTTCCAGTACCTCTTATCAGTCCCTTTGCCATTCAGAGGTCTAACCGTCTAATAGATATTATGATCGTGCAAGCGTAAGAAAAGAAAGAAAAATTTTCAATGTCAGAGGGGGAATTAAAGTTCGAACCTCGCAGATGCATGCTCCTTCATACTTTGCCACAGTTTTGAAGAACTGTTTACAAAAGGCGCATTTTGGTCTGCGAGATCTGCTAGTAGCTTGTGCTCCTTTAGAGCGCGGTTTAACTATCAGTTCGAGGCGATTTGAACTTTGCAGACGTTGTGGAGAGTTCTATTCTTACCCTAGAGAGCTTGGCGAAGAATAAGGAGTGGTCAATCGACGACAGCCGAGTAAGAGAAGCTGAAGCAGGGCATCGGATTGCACATTTGGACGAATTAAGTTGACGAAGCGGAAATTGGCATATTTGGTTTGCCTGAGATGCATGGACACGCCAATATATCTCTTGGCGTGAGGGGAAGCTTGAATTACAAGATCCTTCTCGGCTACTCGTGACACTTTGCATGAGCAGCATTACTATGTTTAGGGCAATGAGGCTGACAACCTAATTAAGTAGCCAATTGGCCTTATGTCTTTTCCCGATACTCTTCATGCCCGTCTTACTTATCCCCTTGCGCACGTCACTACCCAGAGCAGTGCCACTTTGATTCGTTCACAAGGCCATGTGTAACCTTCAGAGCCCGTCTCAGCTGGTAACGGATATTCTCGCATGGGCGGTTCGTCCACAATTCATACGATCAGATTTGCGAAGATACTGTGCTGGATAGACCAAATGGGTCCTTCCGTGCAGGATGGCATTACGTCTGTCCGTCTTACCTTTCCTTGAATATGCAGTCTTTGAAGTGGAAGAAGACCATAGGCTCGATGCCTTGGGTAGAAATGTGGCCAAGCGGGAAAGGAAGTATACTTATTTTTGGTGTCGAGATTGAACGAAATCAAGACGTTTGTTTTTGTATTAAAGGTAGACAGACATCCCCTATCGAACTTGCAACTTTACTGCCATTTCTCAAATTCTCAGTACGATTACACATACTTCTCTTCTCGTCCTTGATCCAACCTACTTCTCTGCATCCATTATCTGTCATCCATCTCAATGCACTCCCTCTACATCATCGCCCTCTTCCCACTCGCGGCATTCGCCACGGTCGGTGGCCATTGCTCGGGCTCTGCCACGGGTTTATGGTTGACAGACGGAATTTGCGAAAGCACAGGAACCTGCACTGGATACGGTGGGAAATACATCAGTGGTGGCTGTCCCTATGATGTGAATGACGTGAAGTGCTGCTTAGTTGGCTTGGAGACCTCGGCGTCTAGTAAGTTACTACTCGTGGTCAAACAGCCAAACATATATTGAGAATCTTGTAGCAAACCCTTGCGGCGATTACTCCTTCTGCGACTGGACTACCAATAAGGATTGCGCAAACGATGGTGGCCACTTTCTATCAGGTAAGTGATCTTGATAACTTGAACTTTGGCATATAGTGAGAAAATCTTACTACTCTTAGGCCACTGCCCTGGAAAGTCCAACTACCAGTGCTGCCTATTCTGATGAGCTAAGGTTCTGAGACTTAAAAGTTTGAGGTTGTTTTGCAGTTGTGAATTTTGAAAAAGTTTGGTCACCTTATCAGTCGCTGGATTTGGCTATTTTTGTCAATGATTTTTGGGTACACGCTTGATGGATGCTGGAAACTGCACAGAAAAGCTGGTTTGACGTTCTGGCCCTGGTTTACACTTCATAGCTATAGCCTAAAAGATCTTTCAGTCAAGACAATAAATAAAGCACATGAGGGTCGCTATGATCTCCTTGAGCCATTTTTTCTTTCCTGCCTCTAGCTCTTCAGCAAATTGTGTTGAATCTTAATAGAAATACAAGGATCAATAGGATGGTGCGACGGAGAGAGATATATAAAAGCAACGCTTATGCAATTTAATATCGCACAGCTTCGTGAGTGAATAGTCGTAGCGCTCCAAGCGAGCTCAACTGCTCAAGCAGCCATCATTTCAAGAAGACGCTTGGCCATGCCACTAGCAAACTCAGGGTCATTGATCGTCAGATCCTTTTCCTGGAGCTTGATCCCCGTTCCAGTCAGCGATTTTGAAAGTGCTCCAAACAGCGCCTCATCAGCACCCTCATCATAGAACTTGCCTCCTTTCTCAGCCATCATACTAACTCCCTTCCGCGGAATCCAAACTTCCACCATTCCACTGTCTTTGCAATTCTCCTTCAACCTCCTCGAAAGCACCTCTCCAAGTTTCTCACACTCATCACGGGTAGTTCTCATCAAAGTGATGCTCGGGTTATGCTCAACAAGCAACCTTCTGTTGAACTTCTCCGGAACCGAAGCTCGTGCTCCGAAATTCACCATATCCAGTGCGCCAACACTGACAATCTGTGGGAGACCTTTCTTCCCCGCTGCAGTCAGACGATCGGAACCGGCACTCATGACTCCTCCTACCAACTCGTCTGCAAGCTCTGTAGTGGTTAGATCAAGGACTCCATCGATATGACCTTCAGAGATCAGCCGCTCCATCGCACGACCTCCAGTTCCCGTGGCATGAAACACAAATACCTCATGGTTTTGAGCGGCGAGAAAATCCATAGCAGCATTAGCACCCGGCGTTGTAACGCCAAACATTGTAATAGCAATCTTGGACTTTCCTCGCGGCCTCGAGCCTTCTGCTGTCTTCCAATCCTCCTCAAAGTTCGTTTCAGTCATTGCCGCAGCGGCAGCAGCAGCATTCCTAAGAACGATTCTTAGCAAGGAGTTCAGCCCTGCAATATCGACTATCGATGGAATCATCATGATGTCTGATTCTCCAATGAACGAACTCGTATCTCCAGACGCTACTGTTGACACAATGAGTTTGGGAAATCCGAAAGGAAGCGCTGCTCGCATGACACCTGCAGCGAGAGATGTACCGCCTGATCCCCCCAGGGAGACGATGCCGTGAATAGTTTTCGAATTGTATAATCTTCGAACAAGAACTGTGGCAGCTTTAATCATGAGATTGATAACATCTCCTCTCGACGTGGAGTTGACGGCTTGGCGTTCATTTTTGGGGAGGTAAGACAGAACTTCTGAGCTTGAGATATCCACAGCGGGGTCTGTCGAAGATGTTCGACCGACATCAACAAGGATAACTTTAATATCTCCATTCTGCTCCAATTGATTCTTTGTGAATCGAAATTCATTGAGCTTCGTGTCGCAGGTACCCAGAAGCAGAATGCACGGTTTCTGAGACATTTTAATCCCTTAAGATTTATGCAGAAGGAAGCCGGTTTGAAGCGTGTTTGCGACCTGTGCCTCTCTACTAAAGCTCATCAAAAGATTTGGTATAGCTTAAAAACATCGATGTTTCTCCATTACCGCCGTCAACATAGAATGAGAAATGTTGTAGAGTGGTGGGTAGGCGGGGTACAAGTATTTTGTTGCATCACATTGGTTCAACCTCGAAGCGATCGGCTCGGATGCTCGTTCCACCAACAGCGGCTCTTCTTCCGACGTCAGCATCTTTTCATGTGTACACCAACTCCATCTTCGCCCAAACCCAATTATAAATTCAAAGATTCTGGCCTATCCTCAATCAAAATGCCACGTCCTACAACGAGAACGGAAGTTCTTCGAAGACTTCGAGATACGATTGCATCTGGCCAGATAATCTTGGGAGCTGGAGCAGGTAATCAGTTGTCACTTTTCGAAGGCCACTTCTAAATTTCAAGAAAGGAATTGGGCTCTCAGCGAAATTCATCGAGGCAGGCGGTAGTGACTTGATCATTCTATACAATTCAGGTCGTTTTCGGATGGCTGGACGGGGTTCACTGGCAGGCCTGATGCCATACGGTGATGCAAACCAAGTCGTTCTAGAAATGGTCTAACCTATTCCCCTTTACCCCACCGAACTCTTCTGAATACCAACTAGGCCAATGAAGTTCTTCCCGTAGTTCAAAACACAGGAGTTCTCGCCGGCGTCTGCGGTACGGATCCTTTCCGCATGATGCCCAATTTTCTCAAGCAATTGAAAGAGCTTGGTTTCTGTGGGGTCCAGAACTTCCCCACGGTTGGGTTGATTGATGGAAATTTCCGCAAGAATCTCGAGGAGACGGGTATGTCGTATGAAATGGAAGTTCAGATGATTAAAACTGCTCATGAGATGGATCTGTTGACTACGCCGTACGTCTTTAACGTTGATGAAGGGAAACGCATGACGAGGGCGGGAGCCGATGTTCTTGTGGTGCACCTGGGGCTGACAACTAGTGGTTCTGTAAGTGTAATTTCAATTCGAGAAAGTTTGAAGCTGATCCAAATAGATTGGAGCCACGACGACGGTCACTCTTGACGACTGCGTCAAGACGATTCAGGAGATCAGAGATGCTTGTGTCGATATTCGCGAAGATATCATTGTGCTCTGTCATGGCGGTCCTATTGCTTCCGTTAAAGATGCCACTCATGTTTTAAGCAAGACCAAGGGAGTTCATGGTTTCTTTGGTGCAAGCAGTATGGAGCGATTACCTGTTGAAACGGCGATCAAGGATAACACTGCTGCTTTTAAGAACATTAAATTCAAGCAATGATCAAACAACTTGAGCTACTATTTCATGTTTTCACTTCCAGCCTCAATGGCCTCTGTTCATGCTCCAATGTTCTTCATAGCTGCTTGTAGCATCCTCGATTACGTGAAAGGAGGTAACTTTTAGATATCGACCCAAAGCCATCCAAACCCTCGCTCAGAAAACCCACCTCCAAATCCCGACTCTTAATGTCGAGATGCATCCACAACTCCTAAACCACCGCGTTGCGGTGGACGAACGGCAGTAGTGCCCCAAAGCTTGGCTGGGATGATCGCTTCATACCTCCATATCCTAGATCCTCGAATTCCCCAGGTATGACTCGAGGATCTATATAAATGGTGATAATCTTCTTTAGTGACGGTAATTCAAAGGATTGCTGTTTAGGGGTGAATGCTTCAGAGGTGTGTTTAAGCTACGAGCAATTTTTAACTCTTGTCATTATTTATCAAAAGCACGTAGTTGAACACACTCTGTCTCTGCGAGTGCAAGAAGAAGATAAACAGGATGGCGACCAATAAATAAGCATTGAATAATGTGATAACAATTCTCTGCATTGCTTTAAAGGCTACTAAGGACTAGTAGGAAATGGCAGCTTTCGGTGAAGCCTTGAGACTATCTCCACATAGTCCTTCTCGGTCTCGGGAGAAATTAAACTGTGTCGTATAAAGAAGTCGAGTAAAACACAAGCACAAGAAGGCTTGAATTTTCCATGAGCAATTGCCTCCCTGACTTCTTGCTCACTGAGGAGATGACAGGCCTGGATGTCGTTGTCCACAGGTTTCAGCACCAATTTCTCGCTAACTTCCAGGTCATATACATACAACACCCCAGGATTCATTAAGCCAGGATCTCCTCCTGCCTTCTCGTCGCTGACATTGAACCAGCTAACAGTCCCAGCAGCACGGGCGCCAGTACGAACGAGCTCAGCCAATTCAGCCTCCTCGGCTGCCTCGCGAAGCAAGCATTCAAAGGGCGTCTCGCCCGATGCTACGCCGCCCGCAACGGTATTATCAAGCATTCCCGGGTCCGTCTTTTTATTGAGATTCCGCTGAGGGACCCAGAACTTAAACCCATCACGAGAGCGCGTGTAGGCAGTCAAGTGAACGCCACGGCCAATGATTCCGAAATATGAGATAGCAGCGCGATCTATTTCGCCTCGTTTACAATTGAAACCCGGGAAGACCTTCTTTGCTAGTGCTTCATCCATTAGCGAATCGATCGCTTGGGTGCAATTTTCTTGCCAATCGTCCTTGTTGTTTCGGAGGAGAGGGATTTTCTTCCTGGGGCTTGAATTGAGTTTAAAGTCTGCCGTCCATGGCATCTTGCGAGCGACAGAGTCAAGAATGAAGCCATGAGGGATGGGATGGGATCATCTGGTAGGAAGAATAGCCACAGAGAAGAGAGCTGCTGTTCGTAGTCCTCAGAGTTGCACGGTGAAAAAGAGGGTTAGCCTCAGGACGATGAATTGGGTTTAGCTCCTCACTTATCGCACTCCTGCACGATGTCCAAATTGCTCTTCATGGCTCCTGAAAGAGAACTCGGTCAAGTCCATTTGGTTTGCGAGGTTTGAAAGGTCTTTATCTTGATGGAAGGTAATTTTAGAAGTTGGTAGACGCCTATGAACCGGGACATCGGCCTGAAGTGTGCCTGGCACTACCTGTAGTGACACACTTGCAGCAGAGTTTACTCTGCGAAGCAGTATAAAGTCATAGGTTGAAGAAAAGCCATCGCTGCTTCATTCAATAGATGCCTCGTCACAAGGGCTGCATTTTAGACCCAAACAATTGCGCAACTAGGCAGCAATACTCCAAATGAGTCAACTCACAAGCATCGGAACTGAAGCAGGGTATTTAGGCATTTAGCCGATCTATTTGTATGCACAATATCATCGCGACGATTGTTCTCGCGGAAAGCGTTCCTCCAGACGCCCTGTCAGTCCGTCCATATACCATAGCAACCCCCAACGCCATAAACAAGTGGATTCACCATCCGTGTCCTTCCCTACCCAACCCGCGTGAAAGAAACCAAATATCAGTCCAAGAAAACCTCTGCCGTAAACAGCATGCTAGACCGTCTGCAAGAGACTATCAAAAGGTTTGCAATGGAAGATACTCGGGGACAAGTTGAAGTGCCAATCGATGTTGAGGAAGACTCCCAAGATGGTATGAAGAGCGAAACCCTCCCGTAAACAGGATGCTAGACCGTCTGCAAGAGACTATCAAAAGTAACGTGTGCCCATCGTGATCCACCCAGAGCGAAATCATTGCCGACATGGTTGAGAGTTTTGAGGGCAGCAGGATGGGAAGTGTAATGATCTATCCACCAAAACCGTAGAGGGTACGGCCTTGTCGCTTCAATGCGTAGACAACGTCGAGGGAGGTGACTGTCTTGCGCTTGGCGTGCTCAGTGTATGTGACTGCATCACGGATAACGCCCTCCAAGAAGGTCTTCAAAACACCACGGGTCTCTTCGTAGATCACTAATGATAAATTAGCATCATGAATCTAAATGCAACGATGTGATGAACCTACTGGCAGAAATACGCTTGACACCACCACGACGAGCGAGACGTCTGATAGCAGGCTTTGTGATACCTTGGATGTTATCACGAAGAATCTTGCGGTGACGCTTGGCTCCTCCCTTTCCGAGACCCTTTCCGCCCTTTCCGCCTATGAGACGCGTCAGCATAATTCAAAATAAAGGGGCCAATTAATTGAACTATGAAGTGAAGGTGTGAAGTGATATTGTTATGATTAAAGTGGGTCGCGATCGCTCGCGTTGTACTTCAATATCGCGATTTTGGATCGCGATGGAAAACGACGACCACACGACGACAACATGGGGAAAATAATGAGAAGAAAGCTGAGTACTCACGTCCAGTCATGATGGAAGTTGTTGTACGAGGTTGTAAGAAGTGTTGAGAGATGAATAAACGCGTCTAGTCGACGACTTTGATGGAATTTGATGAAATGGTGTTGTTTGGCGTGAGATGGGAGATGAAAGAAACAGGAAGAGGGGCGGGGGATGGAAGGCTATTTGAGGTGCTCAAACAGGCGAGAGTGATCTGAGAGCAATTGCTAGCGTAGAATTTGAGCTGTGATTTCGAGCCTTTGAATTGCCTTAACATTGCACCAGTTTTTCGCATTCTGATTGGTCAGAAAACAAAACAACTGCACCCCTGCGAACACCAAAAACGGACAAGCACGATCACGATTTTGGACTCCGCGACATATAAATAAGATCCTGAAGTTCAACCCTTTGTTCGACATTGCCAATTCACCATTGTGACCTCCGTCGGAATCAACATGGTATGGCTGGAAACTAGACAAACAGCGTACATGGCTAGCTATAATTTCCTGATGGCCTGATGGCCTTATAGAACTGCATTCGTAGATCAAGTCTTCGACGTGACGGACCTACAGTAGACCAAAGATTTGAAGCTGTATCATCATCTTTCGTCTCGATCATCGCTGCAAATATAATACATCTCCTCCATTCCACATCCTTGCCTTCTGCCTCCATTCATCTTACCCTGTGTCTTGATGTGCAAGGTAGCGAGACGCGATGGTTGAAGCCTTTCCCCTCCATCTTCAGCGTTGTCGGCGCCTCAAGTCGTCAAGCCTCACAATTTTCTCAATTACGCGCTTTAAGGACTTCCCACCCTCTCATCTGCTGATGAAGAAATCGAAGATTATGCAAGCCTTTAAGTAACGCGTCAATTCGTCTAAACAAATCTATACTCGCCCAAAGGACATGTCAGCTTCGAGATCTCGCGAGGCATAGGGCAAGCTCTGTCAGGTGTTTCATCCCAGATTGACGATTCGAAAGATGATCACAGGCGGGCAACGACACAAGCCTCCCTTCCGTTGGCTGTTAGATCAGATGCTGGGTTGTAGGCCTAGAACGGTACCAGCTCTCGATACGATACTCATTCATGCCCATACGTAGTTTTTTGGTACATCTCTGACATGGTGGTTAGTTTGGAGATGCTGAAGACTATTCCTCGACCGCTTAATACTTCCCATTTTACGAGAGATAATGCCTGTAGGAACGCCGACGCGCCAGATGGAGAATTCATAAGAAAAAGACATAGTTTCTAGCTGGAGAAAATGCGAAAGGGCAGGCACTGAACGTTGAGGTGGGGGACGGATCGGATTTGGCACGGCAGAGAGTCAAGAATGAGAGCGTTGGATTCCGCCATAGACCTAGATTATTGCCAAAAGTGCGTACTCCATATTTGTGGCCTTAGACCGCCGTTTATTCTGATAAAGATCGTGAACGGAGTTTCCATTTCACGTTACGAGCTTGGAAGAAATGTTCTGAGCCATATCTCGTGGCGCACATTTCTAAGCCTGATGATTCCCTCCGACCTTCAATAATCCGTCGCCGCCTCAAAACCTTTAAGAGTGCTTTCATAATGCTCCTATTAAGTGGAGCGCCTTCAACCGCATGTGCGTCTGGTACCGTGCCTTTCGACAGAGCACCCCAATGCCAGCCATGGGCCACCCAGGGTTGAAAGGCAGGCGAGAGTCCTGGTCGTTGCGGGAAATCCTATCTCCCATAGACGCGTAGACTGTCTGACCAGTTCGTAGCTCCAGCAAGATTTCAAGGATTCATCCTCTTTTATCACAAGAACTTCTTCCCGGCAGCAGCAACCCTACTCCTAAAAATGGGGCTCTTGACCTCCATATTCACCTGATAAAAAGGACTCATGATTGTTTTGATCCAGCTCTCGTACACCTCCGTAAAGAACGCCTTGATAGCCTCCTCCGTTGCCGGGGATTCGGGGTTCGCAGCAATGGATGTACTCGCACGGCTTGGAGTTGTAGTTGAAGGTTGGGTCGGACAGTGGAGAAGGAGGAATTTAACATCTGTAATTCATCAGTCTAGGACACTTTGGAGCTGGATGTAAGGAGAGCTTACTGCCTGCTGTCATCCAGCATGAGACGTAGTTGTTGTAAAATCGATCGATGCGTTTAAGATACCTGGGAGCAAATCAGTGATAGTAGGTATGCCATGGGAAGGATCAAATACATTTGTCCTGTTCCCCATTGTACTTCCTCCACAATATCCAAGCTGCTGTGTACAATGAACTGGTTCATATGTCGTGCCTGCTCTGCGAACCGCGCAACACCATCTCCGCCCTGCTTTGAGGTTCCAAACTCATATTCAAAGAGCGGGTTATCTTGCGTGCCAATAATGGCAAAGTAATACGACATTTTCGCAAGGTTTTGAGACTTGACGTTGCGGACTGTTGTGGCTGTTGAAGGTCGAACGAAGTCGCATATGATTGGTGCCCAGGTAATTTCTTGGCGTCGATAATTCTTGAGCTTCAACAGCATATTCTACTGCATCTACACAACATCGACATGTTTGGTGCTTTCAGACCTACGAACTCATTAGGTGGCGGTCTTCTATGGTATGCTCTATCCTAACTTGCTTCAATTGAGTGCTCAAGAGCTTGTATTGATGGCACCTCGCCTGCAGGAAAATCCCATGGCGACTCTCGAAATTTCAAAAAGCGCGACAACGCAAACGCTTACGAGCCGTCGATACAGTCGTTGCAGTAGTGGATAGTGCGCTGGCTAGGAAGAATATCACTACGAAGGCTGTTGAGAGGTGGAAGGATGAAATGCCAACTGAACAGGAGATGCTGCCGAAAGACAAATATACAATTTTCGACCGGAAGGAGAAAAAGTATAGGAAAGGCATTCACAGTACGTTTCGTCCGAGAAACTTGAAGAGGCAACAGATGCTGATAATATCGCAGAGCTTCCAAAGTGGACGAGGCTATCTCAACGACTTAATCCTCCTGGTTATTGATCAATTGGTGGGTCGATTAGGCATCGCCTCAGACAAGATTGTATGATATAGATGGACTATATGTAGAAATATGCATCGGCGGCGTTTAGGACGTAAATTAGAAGGGCCATCGTGGCATACTGCAAGGCTCATTACTGTCCCATCCTGCTGTGCTGCCCTTTCTGCATTCATGATAGAAGGTTGCTACACTTTTCCCGAACGCCGTCACAACTAACGCCCCAAGACGCCATCCATGAGACTCATCTATCTACCCTTGCCGTATTCCTCTTCCTCCTTGATTCTCTCCGCTTGGATAGCTCTTCCAAGACCCCCTCTCCCCTCATCATACTCCTCACGGTACTCGTCGCGCACTTGGCCGCCAGACTTTCCTCTGCCATATTGTCTTCCCTCCTGAAATCCAGGATCCAAATCCGTTCGAATGATGCGTTCATCAAGTTTCGTGCCTCCAATATATTTCATGCAATCAAGCGCATCTTGATGGGTGTAGTATTCAACAAAGCAGAATCCACAAGGCGTCTTGTTGAATCTGTCTAAGCCCATAATCAACCGTTTGATCTCGCCGCATTTTGCAAAGAGCTCGTGAATCTGTTCTTCTGTTGTGTAGAAGGACCTGTCTTCTGTAAGCTGCCCTGGTAATGTAAACCGAATCATCCACGGTAGCTTACAGATTTCCGACATAAAGAGTGGTGGCATCTTTCAGTGGGTCTTCAGCTGGCTCCTCCGGTGTACGATCTCTTCCGATCTCCTCATCTCTGTCATACTTGCGCTTCTTGTTCTGCAAGTGAGGAACCAGGGTTAGCCAAGCTCATCAGTGCGCCCAACAAGACGAATTGAGTCACTTACTCTGCTTTGGTAATAAGCACTGGGCTTATCAAGCCGATCAACAGTGTTTCGTATTGCCGCTGGCATGTTTGTTGTTGTGACTGTTTGTTGTATCTCCTTTGAGCTTCTGGAGCTTGTATGGTTTCTACGACGCGCTAGTCAGAGGCACGTTGACCTTCGAAAAGTTGTCAAATCCATAAATACTCTACAACCGAACTCGCTCGTCGCATAAGATAGATGCTATGTCTCTTCCATAAATTATACTAATACGAAGCTTCTCCAGCTATCCAACGAAGAAAAACCCCCTCTGCGAAAATGCCAAAAATCACGAGCTACACTCCGGCATGGCTGTCGAAGCCCAACCCTGGCCATGATCTCTTCACAACGGAGCCATCTTCGCAGAGCCTGACTACCACTAGCAAGAGAACTTCAAAAGCTGGCCCTCGTCGGACCATTGCTTATCGTGGAGTGGAAGTATTCATCGCAGTTGGCAAGGAAATACGCTGGGCAGATCTTGTATACCTCAGGGAAGTCTGGGAAGACAAAGAGCAGAAAAAAAGAAGTTTCACAAAAGGCAAGGGTCGAGATGATGATTTCGAAGAAGGTCATGCCCGAGGATACCGTGTATGTCAAGCAATAATCCTGCCTATTCAACTACTGACCATTGATAGACCATCAAAGTCCCTGTTGCAGACGACATAAAGCAACTCATAATTTCACCAGGTGACAACTACCTTGCCATTCTTACAACACATACCGTACATATCGCGGTTCTCCCCGAATCCTCCCACCTCACTGCTCCTGACACCACCCCCCTACGACTGAAGACATACACACTCGGCCCAACTACTCATGTCACATCTCAATCCGGCGTTGCCTCAGCCCTGTGGCATCCGTTGGGAGTGAATGGCACATGCTTGGTTACGGTTACCAATGACGCCGTGGTACGCGTTTGGGAGTTATCAACTGCAGACCGTTGGTCTTTTGACCGGCCAACGCTTGCTATCGACCTCCCAAAGCTGGCCGACGGGACATCTTTAGATCAAGATTTTGGCGCCTCGGTATCAGGCATGAGAAGAGGCTTTTCAGCAGATTCTTTTGAAATGGAGGTTGCATCAGCATGTTTTGCTAGCAGAGGTTCAGGAGGATGGTCTCCAATGACATTGTGGATTGCTATGAGAGAGGGAGACGTGTATGCGCTATGCCCGCTTCTGCCAGAAAAATGGTCTCCACCACCAACTCTGATCCCCTCACTATCCATTTCAATCGTTGCAAAAGTCGCGGCGATGGAAGATGACCCAGCAATGCCTCAAAAGGACAAGCTTCTTGCCCAACAACAACTCGCATGGATGTCTGATATTGATATTCAAGAGTCAACTCAAGTTGAGGGCAGTATAGGCGAGGCGCCTGCAGAAGTTTACAAGAGACCAAGCAAGCCAGGTCGAGTTCCGAAGCTTCAAGGGCCATTCGACCTTGAGCTAGCGCCTGAACAATCCCAGGACGAGCTAGACGGGCTTCTCAGTGATATTTATGTGGTTGGCGCAAAAATGGATGCTGACGAGCTGATGGACGGTGAAGAGGACGATCTTGAGAAAGAAGAGACCCAGGAAGGGTTGTCGATGAATGTCGTTTGCCTTCTCATGAGCAGCGGCCGTCTGTCGATATGCCTGGATGTCGATGGAGTTGAGGCTCAATGGCTGCCCAGATCAAAGTCCAAAGTTCTACGATACATCCAAGAAGATGATCCTCCCACACTTCTCGTTTTCCAAGCTCTCGACACTACCCGCAATACGGAAGTATGGGAAGGTAACTGGCCAATGTTCAGTCCCGACTGTACTTCACGATATTCGTTCTACGTCACGAATACTTCCAGCGTCACATTCATATCTCTGTCGTCATGGGCCTTCGGGCTAGAGAGAGAGCTGAGCGAGAGCGGCCAAGGCACTGAGTTCAGAATCGATCTACTCGCAAAGCAAGGTTCGATTCGCGAGCGTATCCATACTCAGAAGATGGACGATCACTCGGCACCTCTCGCAGCATGCGCAGCAACCTCCGATCCGGATTTAGGATATCTTCTTCTGACAACAACGTCGTATGGGCCAGTCGCTGTGTTTTTCGATGCACCGGAAGTTGAACTTGACCTCTTTCGTCGAGAACGATCACCCACTTACGATTCTACACTCGACAAACCCTTGGTCCTCTACGAACCACGCCCCGTGTATGAACCTTCCCATGCTCTTGAAATGAGTTCCGCGTTGCCAACTTTACTTGACAAGTTGAAGCACGGCAAATACAAGCGCTTATTACAGGAAGAGGTTCGCCTATCACCGGCAACGCTTACAATTATGACCGACGCTCACAAGCTACTCAGCGAGGAGACTCATAGATTGGGAACTGCTGCGGCCGAACTATTTAGGAGATGTGTTCGGCTGCAGCAAGATTTAAAGAGTCAAATTCAAAAAGCCAATGAGATCGCTTCACGGGTAGATACTGTGACAGGGTATGACGTAGATGAGGGACCAGCAAAATCAAACAACGACCTCATATTAGAGCGGATAAAAGCTGCGCAGGACAGACAGCAAGAGATCATAAATCGCTTCGAAAAGGCCCGGAAGCGAGCCACGAAGGGAGTGAGCCGAGAACTAAGTGACAAGGAGAGAGCATGGATGGAGGAAGTCAACGTACTGAACAGAAAAGTGTCTGGAGTCGGGGAGGTAGATGGAAGATCAAGAGCGCAATCAAAGGAGCCTTGGGCACGATACGAAAAGATCGAGCAATTGAAGGAAGAACTTTTAGAACAGATGAGAGATCTTCCTAGAGATGAAGAAGTGCTCACATCTTCAAGTCTAAAGGTTCCTTCTGAGATCAGGAAGGCAAAGATGGGTCAGATCATGAATTTGTTGGACAGAGAGACCGCTTTGGTTGAGGGGGCTAAGAATCGGCTGGAGAAGCTCAGTGTTTCTTAAAGTATCTACGAATGCCCAACGGGGTATGTGTACCATTATGGCACGCTATTAAAATATGTCCTGCCATCTATTTCTCCCGCATTTCCACCCTTTGAGGCATTGATGATGCAAATGTATTCAAATAATATTTGACTGTGAGCAGTAACTGGAATATAGGCGACAGATTGTTTTAAGTGTCCAACGCAAGAGCTTGGCGCTTTCGACACTGCTGATGGAGGCTGACTGGGGCCGCATGGTCAATACTGCCGAATTCTTTTACGGTGTGCCAGGCGTCACCAGTTGAACATTTGAACATGCTCTTCGGGGCCTAGTTTCGATTCTGATCGCCCATCGATTCGCATTATTAGTTCTGACTGTACGAAGTGTCACAGTCAACTGCTATTTCTTTTTGTATTTAGATGTTCAATTTTCTTCAGCTCGAGGCGACTCGCAAGGCCAAGAACTAGCCAAGCTATTTAACAAGTACTTCTATTACCACATCGAGAATACAAGAGCTTCGATGTCATCTTCAATGTCGCGAAACCAAAGCTTAACGGATGGATCATAGATTCGTAGGAACGAGCGAAGCATCGCAGAGTATTACCAAGTAGCACATTCTCCTTCAACATCTAGTATGTGAAGAAGGCTACCTCAACAAGTCGGATTTCTGGGATCTCCAAATGCTGCTGAAGGAAACCAAGGAGAGCTCTGGCGATAATTCGGAAGGTGGTACCATAAGACAATGGTAGCGATTCACGGTATCTTGATGAAGAGGATCGTCAGGAAAGTCCAGGAGTTGACAGGCTGTGATCATACATACAGGAATGTAGATTCCGTGCTTCAAAGTCGCAATAGCATAGCGATAAACGAGCTTGATCAATATCACGGATTTCTCCAACTCAGAACTGCGGTTTTCTCAAATGAGAAGTATGGTGCAGATGTGATGAGCATGTCCTTGATGGTCCACAAATTCCACCCCTAACGTCCCCTTTATCGGTATGTGTAGGAAGACCATAGTCAGCCTGCCTAAGAGCCTGAATCCCTGGATATTCTCGCCGGTCTCTCCTGAGAAATTGCTTGCTCGATGTCTTCGTGCTCTTTTGCTCGGGGTTTATTTCAATGTAAACTTCTGTCCAGCAATCACAGGGGCAGCTGCTGTCCCCTTTGCTTCGGATTTCCCACAGATAGCACAAGCTGCCGTACTGTTAGTATGGTCGATTACCGAAGGGATAGGGGGTATGTGCAATTTGCCTTGTAAGCACACTTCTGGCAATACGTTCGGCCTTGGTCGATCTTAGTCTTGCATGTAGTGCAGGAGCTCGAGTATGAGGCATAGGGGTTTCTTGCTGCTTTGGATAATAGTTTACTCTATTTTAAATCAGTTGTGACTTCAAAATTGGTAAGCCAAGCGCTTACCTTGCCTATGCCGTTGTTTTCAGTTGTCGCTGATGTTTTGCTCTTATCGCCACTCTTCAATGATGATCCAGCAGGAGAGCCATAATACATTTCACTCTTCTTTTTCACTCCCGGAGTGGCAAGTGTAGTTGACTTGGATCGCTTCTGGCACTTCGAGCATACCATCTTTAATCTTGCTTTATTTATGATATGACAAGTTTCTGAGCATGGGGAAGTGGTGGCCCGGAAGTCAAGCTAATAGGCGATAAACGCTTAGAACAGGGGGGTCGCGGCTAAACGTAGTGTGGGATCTGGATTGTCGAGCATAGGACGGGAACAACTAAGAGCTCCTCAATGGCCGGAAACCACAATAATCATCGGGACGACCACACGAATCGTACATCACTGTCGCGCAGCCGCCCAAAGAAGTGTCGTTAAGAGCTGGTTGTCAAACCTCGTATCTGCTGAATCCTTCACAGAGGCTGTGCTCTTGGACGTTACATACAGAGACACCACACCACATCTGCACAACAGTTCAACAACCATCATTTTTCCGACTTCAACATAAAATTTTGTTCAGCACCAGTATTGGATGATTACGTCTCGTTGTGCCGGCACGATTGCGACGTTAAACAGCTGACAGCCAGCATGGCTGGTATGCCATCTTCAAGCAACCGGAACGACCTCCTCCTTGACCTGAATGATGAACAACCCATATATAATGTCGGTAGCCGGCCCCCTATGAACGACGAAGACCTATTGCGAGCATACAATGCCGATCACGACGAGTCAAATCAGCGACCCTCGATTTCCTACGATGATTTCCTTGGTGCAAGCAGAACGTCAAACCCGTCAGCAAGACAACTACCTGGTGGGCCAGGGACTATACCAAGTGATCCAACAGGTCCATATACAAGTGGGAGGGCAGAGCGAGCATACAGTCAAACATCAGGACTTAACAACTACCAGCGTTATGCTGAGGACCTGGATGATTTCCCCGATGACGGCAATTCCATGTACTATAATCAAGGCGGTGCGATTCCTGCTGATGGATCGGGTATGGGGAAACCGCGGAATCGTAACAGCGTACTGAGTATGGGAGGGGGGCTGTTCGGGAGGGCGAAAACTATGCTTGGAATGGGGCCAGAATATTCGGAGATGGACCTGCCCTTGACAGAACCTGGAGCTGGAGGTCGAGTTGATTCAATTAGACCAGAAACAACACGCACACCTGCGAAGAAGTTTGATGTAGGGAAGTTCAAATTCGGGTTTGGAAGAGGCAAGCCGGACCCCTCGACGTTGGGCCCAAGAATCATACATCTCAATAATCCTCCTGCGAACAGCGCAAATAAATACGCCGACAACCATATATCCACTGCAAAGTACAATGTTGCAACGTTCCTACCCAAGTTCCTCTTCGAACAATTCTCGAAATTCGCCAACTTGTTTTTCTTGTTTACTGCAGCATTACAACAAATACCGAATCTTTCGCCTACAAACCGCTACACCACGATCGGTCCTTTGATTGTTGTTCTTTCTGTATCAGCGGGCAAAGAACTAATTGAAGACTACAGGAGGAAATCTTCGGACAAATCGCTAAATAGCGCAAAGGCTCGTGTACTGCAGGGTTCTTCATTTGTGGATACAAAATGGACGAATGTTGCAGTGGGAGATATCGTTCGTGTGGAATCAGAAGAGCCGTTTCCAGCGGATCTTATTCTACTGGCGAGCTCCGAGCCGGAAGGTCTTTGCTACATCGAAACTGCCAACTTGGATGGAGAAACCAATCTGAAGATTAAGCAGGCTATCCCTGAAACATGTGTAATGGTCAGTCCAAGTGAACTTAGCCGACTTGGTGGTAAATTACGCTCGGAACAACCCAACAGCAGTTTGTACACGTACGAGGCGACCTTGACGGTTGCAGCCGGTGGAGGGGAGAAAGAGCTTCCTTTGCAGCCTGATCAACTATTGCTCCGAGGAGCAACCCTTCGAAATACACCATGGGTTCACGGTGTGGTTGTGTTTACTGGCCACGAGACAAAACTCATGCGGAATGCAACAGCGACACCAATCAAGAGAACCGCAGTCGAGCGACAGCTCAATATGTTGGTCCTACTGCTCATCGCCATTTTACTCGCGCTCAGTGTCATTGGTGCCATTGGAGATCTGATTGTTCGGATTTTCCATGCCTCAGAATTGGCTTATGTTGGTTATCCGGAATCATCGTCCGCATGGGCGAAGGTTCAGCAATTCTGGGCCGATATTGCTACCTACTGGGTTCTTTTCTCAGCCCTCGTTCCCATCTCCTTGTTCGTCACGGTCGAGGTGGTGAAGTACTGGCATGCGATTCTTATCAACGAGGATCTCGACATGTATTATGACAAAACGGATACCCCGGCGGTCTGTCGAACGTCAAGCTTGGTCGAGGAGCTTGGAATGGTTGAGTACATCTTCTCAGACAAGACGGGTACTCTGACCTGCAACCAAATGGAATTTAAGCAGTGTTCCATTGGTGGTATTCAGTATGCTGAGGAAGTACCTGAAGACCGACGCGCTACCTTCCAAGACGGACTTGAAATTGGAATCCACGACTTCAATCGCTTGAAGGAGAATCTTAAATCTCATGAATCAAGCGTGGCCATCCATCACTTCATTGCACTCTTGGCCACTTGCCATACTGTCATCCCTGAAAGGACCCAGGAGAAGGGCGGAGCAATTAAGTATCAAGCGGCATCACCTGATGAAGGTGCTCTAGTCGAAGGTGCGGCGTTAATGGGCTACCAGTTCACGGCACGAAAGCCTAGAGCTGTACAGATCACAGTTGAAGCTCAAGTCCTTGAATATGAGCTTTTGGCAGTCTGTGAATTTAATTCGACTCGCAAGCGAATGTCTGCCATCTTCCGTTGTCCTGACGGGAAAATTCGATGTTATTGCAAGGGAGCTGACACTGTCATCCTAGAGCGACTGAGTCCCAACAATCCCCATGTTGAGACCACTCTCCAGCATCTTGAAGAGTATGCTTCCGAAGGTCTCAGAACGTTGTGCTTAGCGATGCGTGAAATTCCAGATCATGAATTTCAGGAGTGGTGGAAGATTTTCGATAAGGCGCAGACAACAGTCAGTGGCAACCGTGCGGAAGAACTCGATAAAGCTGCTGAGATTCTCGAACACGATTTCTACCTACTCGGTGCAACCGCTATTGAGGATCGTTTACAGGACGGTGTTCCAGAGACAATCCATACCCTTCAAGAGGCCGGCATCAAAGTCTG
Source organism: Hyphodiscus sp. D1413 (assembly GCA_003988895.1). Classification (NCBI taxonomy): domain Eukaryota; kingdom Fungi; phylum Ascomycota; class Leotiomycetes; order Helotiales; family Hyphodiscaceae; genus Hyphodiscus; species Hyphodiscus sp. D1413. Next base: position 735,760 of record QYAO01000032.1, read on the forward strand.
GGTTTTGACTGGAGATCGACAAGAGACTGCTATCAATATCGGCATGAGTTGCAAGTTAATTAGTGAAGACATGACCCTGCTGATTGTGAACGAGGAGTCTGCTGCGATGACAAGAGACAACCTCCAGAAGAAGTTAGATGCGATTCGTACTCAAGGAGATGGAACTTTCGCGATGGACACACTTGCCCTCGTAATCGATGGAAAATCGTTGACATATGCCCTCGAGAAGGAGCTGGAAAGGAACTTCCTGGACCTCGCTGTTATGTGCAAAGCTGTCATCTGCTGTCGAGTTTCGCCACTGCAAAAAGCTCTGGTTGTCAAGCTTGTCAAGAAGCATCAAAAGGCTATTCTTCTAGCCATCGGCGATGGAGCAAACGATGTTTCCATGATTCAAGCCGCGCACATTGGCGTCGGTATAAGCGGTATGGAAGGTCTACAGGCTGCTCGAAGTGCCGATGTTGCTATTGCTCAATTCCGATATCTTCGGAAGCTATTGCTCGTTCACGGTGCCTGGAGCTACCATCGAGTTAGCAAAACTATTCTGTATTCTTTCTATAAGAACATTACGCTCTATATGACACAGTTCTGGGTACGTCGATTACCAACCATCCTTTGAATTTAATACTGACCTGTTTAGTACGTATTCCAAAATGCGTTCTCTGGAGAAGTCATCTACGAATCTTGGACGCTGTCTTTTTACAACATCTTCTTCACCGTTCTGCCTCCTCTTGTCATGGGCATCTTTGACCAATTCATTTCGGCTCGTCTCCTCGATAGATATCCCCAATTGTATCAACTCGGACAGAAGAACACATTTTTCAAAATGCATTCTTTTTTCTCTTGGGTCGGCAATGGCTTCTATCACTCTTTAATTCTATACATAGCCTCTCAGCTTATTTGGTGGAACGATCTGCCATTGCACAATGGCCAAATCGCTGGTCATTGGGTATGGGGCACAGCTCTGTATACAGCGGTTCTCGCAACGGTTCTTGGAAAAGCCGGATTGGTGACGAACATCTGGACGAAGTATCATTTTATTGCCATACCAGGAAGCATGGCCATATGGATGATCTTTATCGCGGTATATGCTACCGTAGCCCCTAAACTTGGTTTCTCTACCGAGTACGAAGGAGTCGTCCCTGTTCTGTTCACCAGCCCCGTTTTCTGGATACAAGGACTCGTCCTACCAATCCTATGTTTGTCAAGAGACTTCGCCTGGAAATAGTAAGCCAGAATTCCTTCCGATGAATGCATATTCTAACCTTCCGCAGTGCCAAACGCATGTATTATCCACAAACCTACCACCACATCCAAGAAATCCAAAAATACAACATCCAAGATTACAGACCTCGGTAAGTCATTGCCATTCAACCTTGCGTGTTTTCTCTCACTGACTGTTCTAGGATGGAACAATTCCAAAAGGCGATCCGAAAAGTCCGTCAAGTGCAAAGAATGCGTAAACAACGTGGATACGCCTTCTCGCAAGCCGATGAATCCCAAACTCGCGTACTACAAGCCTACGATACGACACGGGAAAGAGGTCGGTACGGAGAAATGGCAAGTTCACGGCCAGCGGGACTTTGAATTGTATGATGTTTTGGTATTGTATATTTCCGCATTTGCGGCTTGCAAAATTTTATGATCAGGAGTTCAGATTCAACTAAATGCTGGGACGATGAGACGCATGATCTGGAAAGGAAATAGGATTGATATCTCAATGCTTAGTAGATATTGATGATCAAATGTGCATGAGACTTCCCCGAAACCTGCGCGCTCCCTTTGATATTTGTATTTTCTACCTAGAGAAGCCAAGAGAGACTACCCTTGCAGCCAAGGCTCGAGGCCATCCTCCTCGTCTTTCCTCACTGAGAAGCTACTTCACCGAATCCTGATTCGTCTCGAGGCTTGGTAAACATTTCCATGCCAAGTGGCTTCAAAGAACTTCAAATCGCAATCTCATTCTGTCCACGATTCAGAATCTAGGCAGTGTCCGCCGCCATTAATGACAAATCAAACTTGATCTGCGACATGCAACTCTTGCGAGGATAGCAAGTTATCTACCGCGCCAAGTATCCCGACAACCCTAATTTTCGCATAGGCTTGGTTATTCCTCGACGCCGGTGTCATTGCGACAGCAACCAGCCCACACTAATTATATTACCCTCTGAAATATATCAAAAATCTTCTTGATACTCTCTTCAAGTAAACATCGAAAGAATCTTTTCCCTCCCGCAATATCCAGTGAAAAGTTTCTCGATCGTATCCGAGCTCGCAAGGCCCTTGACATTTTCACAAAATAGTCGGGAGACGAGTGTCTGTATGACTGTTCTCATTCGATGTCTGCCGGCCCAAGTGTTCGTGAAATTTCACTAAGAGTGCAGTGCGGATCAAAAAAGTGCTTCTTATCAAGATGTTGGTCCTCCGAGAGCGCAGAGACAGTGAGACTTTCGATTTTCGAAGTAAGAGAGGATAGAGATACCGGCTTCCGTTACAACCAGGTTCGTTGGGATATGCTGTGAAATATCGTTGGACACAGACTTTTGATGAGGGCGATAGGGCTTTTAGGGACGTTGTCAAAGAATGTCGGGAGGTGTTACGCGAGCTCGAGAGAACGAAGGAGCAGAGGTTTGTACGGCTCTTTCTGTGACAGACAAGGTGTTAATGGGGCTCAGGTTTCAGAAGGGGACTACTCAGCAGATAAGAAACCAAAGAGAGATTCTCCGTCCACTGATCAAGATGGTCAGCAGCGTTGCTATACCGCAACGAAAATATGAGCATAGGTCGAGCGCCTTCCCAAATACTGCTACTCGAGATCATATAAGATCGTCCTCTCATCGAGTAAGCACTTCCAACCTGCAGTCAAGGGGAGATTGATGCGGGCCATTGATGAGGGTCTTAGTACGGGGTGTAAAACGGTGGTAGTTTATCAAATGACAGGTCATGTGACGGCATCGTATCTACCCTTTGTCTCTCTTGCCAACTGGTTCACTTAATCGCCTGTTTTACGGCTTTTCCCATATACCTCTTTCCGCATCCCGCATCTTCAGATCCTCTCAACCTTGTACAGAGAGGATTCCTGAAGATAGTCAATTCAGTCCTATCTACAAGAGCCTCGATCTCTACGTGCGAGTAAGCATCATTTGTTACACCTCTCGCTTCTAGTCCTGTTCTTGATCAACAACTTGTCTGACGCATTTCTGTTCAGCTCTACGCACTTCAGAGACCCAACCTGCAAAGCACAACATCGTCGAAAGACCACTTACTCATCCACTTCTAGCTTGATTGAGCATCCGTACTTCAAGTCGTACGTCAAGTCCAAGTCACTCAGTATATCGTCAGTTCATTACTAACCCACCAAATAACAAGGCCATTATGTCCGACTCCAACCCCAACGGTGGTGTCAACAGCGCTGCTAAGAAGGAGACTGGATTCACTTTGAAGAAAACCTACGCCCAAGCCGTCATAGGAGGAACTGGCAAGAAGCTCATCGGCGAGAATGATGCAAAGAACTTCAATCTCGCGGATCAGCGCGGCGGTGGTGACAAGGTTGACGCGTACTTCGCCAAGTTGACGAAAGATGGCGAGAGATACGTCTCGAACTACAATGAGGGACTCGCTCTCATCAACGCCAGTATTGCTCTCGTAAAAGGCCAGATTAAGCTCGGAAAGCAACGCCTGCGGGAAGAACTAGATGCCAAGACCTCAATCAGCAGGGAGTTTGATCGGTTGCATAGGGAGAACGTACAACTCAAGGCTGCCTACAAGGAGAAGAAGGAGCGTAGCATCCAAGAGGAGACCGGCGGACGCGAGAGAGCTCTGTTCGATACTAAGCAAGTCGGTGAGAAGAAGCGCGAGGCAGAGGGCAAGCCGACTTGAAGCAAGTAGGAGCTGCCTGTGATTACGAGTTGGGTGAGTCTGCTCGAAGCATTTGCTTCTTTCCGGACACCACCTCTTTCTCGAGGTCTCAGTTCTCTCGGAAGGTCTTTGGGCATTATGGACATGAATGGTTTCTTTATAAAGGGATATGGATGACGTGGGATGTATTTATATTCGTCGATATCGATCCTCAGATTGTGGAGACCATCTCGGTCGACGAAGGTTGTCACCACTTCCATCCCTCCAATCTGAGGATGCTTTCAGCAATCAAGCAATGCAGTCCTGATATCAACACCTTCTCCTCTTTCATTCTCACTGACCTCCCACACTACACCTTGTCCGCCAATTGCCCCCAAGTCCGTAACTAGTATCTCCCCAAAAAGCTCTCCAAGAGCATACCAGAACCCGCTCTTCTTCCCCACTCATTCCTCCACGCAAACCCATCATCTCATCTCATCCACTCCTCTCCTCTCAGATAAGTCCGCTCAAACACCAGCTTTTAACAGACTATACAGCGATATGGCGCCATCCGATCCTGTCCACTCACAATCACAATAAAATCAAAATTACTGCTTGGAAAAAAAATCCAGAACACCGTCGGCCTTGCATCCCCTTCTTCCCATTGCAGCACCACAGCACACTCTTTGACTCCATGCCCCAACGTTCGCCTCAACGCCAGCACCCACTCACGGGATATGCTTTTCGATGTTGCGCTGTATGTTTTCCCATCCAGGGACCAGAGCTAATCTGCAGTCTAAAGCGGGCCCATCTACCACGACATACGGAGGGAGGGAGGGAGGGACGGTGTAGTAAAGGAACGAGCATATCACCTACCTGCTACATCTAGATTTAATCCAACGATCTTCGTACTGAGGCCTGTCTTTCTACTCGGCCTCCTTTCTTGCTATTCCCTCTCCTCGGGAAAGCGTGTGTTTCGTGGATGAAGACCGCTCGTTAGGTAGACTATGGGCTTCTGTTTATTTACTTTCGCAGCTGTGTTGGGATGTTGCGGGTTGGATTCCGCTGGACTTTGTGGGATGGAGGCGAAAGTGGAGGGCGCGGTGCGGTGCGGTGCGGTTTATATGGTTTGACGGAAAGATCTACGGGGAGGGGGGAGGGTTGGATTATGGATGAAGACATGGGTGGCTTCTTTGAGGGCGGAATGCGCATTGTTGTGTATAGTATGTTTTGAGGGGATAGGAGGGAGACTCGTGGATGGATGGAAGGAAGATTATAGCTGTCACCTCTGCGACTCTGGGAAGGTGGTTCATAAAGTAGAAGGAAGGCTGTTGGATTTCGCTCGTAGTGCTTAATGATATTGAAAGTTGGAATTTTTTATTCCCTATCTCGAGGGGGCGAATTGAAGGAGATATGCCAGAGGTGTTCTTCATCCTTCATACTTGATTGAAACACCACTCCTAATGGAATCTCCGCATCTGTAGTCTCAAAAACCGCAGGACACTTGTCTCAAATGCTATGTTCATAGATCGAGCCGTTCTAGCAAGTCCTAGTCCCCGCAGTCTACTTACCAACTCGACGCTACAAGACCTACATTTCCCGAGCAAGTAGCCCTCCATGACAACTGAAGACGCCACTGCTCTGTAACAGCCTTGCTCTACTTAGCATATTTCAAATTTCAAATTTCCCCTTCCAACTACCGAACTGCGTAAATAGCACCGAACAATAACCAATTGCAGTAGAGAAGCAGAGAAGCAGGCACCGGGAACCGAGCTCCCAGATCATACCACCTTGGCGTCATCGGTACTTGAAATGTTTAGCCGAAGTTCTAGAACAAATGGTTTACATGAAGAAAGGGGCAGGGAGAGAGGGCGGTGACGGATCCACATATGCTGAAGGTGTCTTGATGAATCGTACGCGTACGACGTAAGTATGTGGCGATTCGAGCGATCGAGCACTTTGGCTTGTGAGGATGACGAGGATTCTTGCTATGAATAGCGGTTGGCGTATGGTAGAGTGAGGATCAATGCGAATGGAGGTGAGGTGTCGCGTTCCACGTGGTGGATAGATGAGGTGGTGGATACTTCGTAGAGAGGTGAAGAGAGCTATCACGTTTCACAGCCACACGCACAGCCACAGCCTCGTACCATGAGGGGCGTTTGATAGGAGTGGAGATGATGCCATCAAGGTAACCGACACGGTTACCCTGATGATCCAGGAGATCTTTGAGGAAAACGCGCAATGGGATCATCTATCAGGGTCGACATCAAGGTCTTAGCTTTCTGCACGGAAGATACCCTACTACCAGGTATCGTACAGTAGTACGGGGTTGCAATATCAACATCAACATCAACATCAACATCAACATCGGCTCAGATAAGCAGGAGTCATAAAAGACGAGATATCTCGGGTATTCTCGCGTTCCCATCTCCGCCAGCGGGCGAAAGAGGATCCCATCCATCCTCAGCCTTGGCTCGGAGACCTGGAGCTCGCAGCTCGCAGCTCCCAAGCTTTGAACTTTACTTTTAGCTCGAGACTGCATGCATCACGAAGGGACTCCCGGTCCAAGCTGGCGTCGGAATGTCCTGCATGCGAGCGCTGATAGGGCAGCAGAGAAGAACCTATCCGGCTAAATTGTGGGCAACACCCCCACGGGTACCTACAGTACAGGACAGCCTGCCTTGATCTCCCTTGGCCGCGAGTCCGGGAGGTGAAGATGTGGCAGATGCTGGGTTTGGGTTTGGGTTTGGGTTTGGGTTTGGAGGTCTGTTGAGGGGCAGCAGCAATCGGACGAGTAATTGGGGGGCGTGGTCGTCTGGAAGGATGGAGGATGGAGGGGTTAAGAGGGGTTGGTATGGAAGATAGTAGATATGGGATATGGGATATGATAGATATGATAGATATGATAGATGTGATGGCTAGAGGAGATATAGTAGATGTAGGAGACATGGTTACTGTAGTGGATAGTAGATATGGCAGGTATGGTTGTAGTAGACGATAGTAGATGTGGTTGTTGTAGGAGATCGTAGACATGGTAAATACTCGTGATGGATAGTAGATGTTGGTGGGGGTGTTTTCTCTCCATCGAGCCTGATGCAGCGATGGTCCGCTGGAAAGCGAGACCGACCAGGGGATGACGATGGCGCTGCATGCATCGGAGCATGCACCCAACAGTGCTCCCCTCGCCTCTCCCCTCGCCTCTCCCCTCGCCTCTCCCCTCCGGCTTCCTCCTTCGGGCAACCATTCCTCGGTCGTTCCTGGATGCTGGATCCTGCTGGATCAGACTGCGTGGGGTGGAGGACCAGGGCTTCACACTCGGCAGCATCTGGATAGAGATCACGGTTACAGTATATTGATGCTGAGGTCGCACGACAGCAGGAGAGAGAGTACGGTCAAGCACGAAACATCCGATGGCCATTTCTCCTCTGAGATACCCAAGTCATCTCACGGTGGGGTAGCATCGGTGGCTTCTGATAGGAGCTTGCTGTTGCACGGGGCCTTCGAGTGAGATGGATGGTGGGGGGTTCGTGGGATGTGCTTCATCGTTAGGCGCAAGACTCGCTCGCTATTTTGATGCTGAGGATAAACTCACACACGTCGCAGAGAGATGTGGAGCGGTGCTATGCGCGCCAGGCGACGAAGGCAAGACGGAGCACGCAGCACGCAGCAAGCAGCACGCATTACGCTGGATGAGCTGGACCTTGGCTGCTGGGCAAGTGAAAAAAAAAAAATTGGAGATCATGATGGTCAAAGTGGATACGCTGAATGAGGTGGATGAGGTGGATACGGAACATGTAGCTTTGCTTGCCATGTCTTGGATCACGACATAAGCCCATTCGCAGACCTCCATCCATCATCCATCTATCCATACATACCCGGTGGGATGCCCATGTTGCCATTTGAGGGGCTTTTGTATAACAGCCATCGTGGTCCCTCTGGGCCAGCAACTCTCATCGCGGAGCCAATGCAATCCATCTTGCGGGAGACACACTAAGCAGCAGCACGCCATCCAGCATCGACACCTTGGCGGTCAACAACAGCACGGCATTCAATACAAGACCTTGAAAGACCTCTTTCTTGAAGACTTTTTGAAGACTCCTTCAAAACTTCTTTGACAGTTCTAACCCAGCATCAACATACAAAGCCTGCATCCATCCAACACCCAAATCCAATATCCAAACCACCTCTCCAGCTGACAATCCCATTACTCGAGCACACATCCAGCTCTCTTCCTTCCCTCTCCTCTCCAATTACACCGAAAAAGTCTCGATACCCAGACCTTTCTCCACAACATCGCCGTAAGCTCAAACGCCATTGCCTAAAACGGAGAAGTTCCTTATCACGATTTATACCGAGGGGTACAAATTGGCGTTGATAAGAAAAGACACGAGCAGCACGAAAAGAACCCCGTGTGAACCAGCAAATCCTTCGTTTCCTCTTTACACTATATATCACGTCAACGATAATATTCCTCCGTACCCGGTTTCTCCGTCTTTTCGTCTCACAAAGATATCAATTCGAGGTTTTCCCATTCCAATTCTCATTGCTCTCTGCCAATCCTAGCTATCTCAACACCAAAACGGTCGTGGTCCTATCAAATCCCTCCCTCCGCGACCGGAATTCCCGATAACGAATTTGGATCGAGTCACCAACCCACGCGCGTATCCACGGGCAAGACATCTAATTCTGTCGGTCAGAAATCACATCCACGAGAGTCACAAGACCGATTTCGCTTCCTTCGCTACTTCGCAATATACACGTTCTCATCTCCCTCAACCTCCCCAAGACCATAATTCTTGGTCGATATAATTGAGCTTCGAAGAACCAACCGCCAAACTGGCCCAATCACGCCCCCCTCCAGTCCGCACCTATTCCGTCGCCACCACTCCTCCACCTCTCTCACCGCGCACCCTCTCAGAGAAACAACCTTATTCCTCAGAGAAGAGACATCACTCTAGGAGGAAGAGCGGAAAAGACCATCATGTAGTGAGTGAGAAGAAAGGGAGACCTGCTCCCTTGGTACGAAAGAGTACCCCGCAGTACGTCGCAAAGGTCGGGGCAGGATGGAGCGGAGCAAAACCGGGGGGGAACAGGGAGAGGGAACGCGACGACGAGGAGAGAGCGAGGGATGGCGGGGAGAGCTTCCCACAGTATTGGTAAGTTCATCCGGCGTCGGTGGATTGGTGATGCAGCTTGACGAGTGTGGCCTGCTAGAGTGTGGGGTGCGTCGTGGGATTTGAGATTTGCGATCTGGGCTGACGAATTGTCTTCAAGCATGACTTGCGAAAAGCAGTTCTTACCAGCCAATAACGCCCATTTGTATTGTTCGGAGGCGTGAGTATTTATCCTCTCCATGCGCGATCTACGAGGCTAATGTCTGGATAGTTGTCGACTGCGCGATCAAGCACCAACCTATTCGTCCCGCGCTCACTCATATACCCCCACGTCCACGTCTCCTCCGCAATCTCCTTACACGCGACAATTCTCCTCCCTTCAAACCATCTTCACGCATGAAGACGGACCGGATATTGTCCCACGATTCTCCCCTACCCTATCCCGACCACGCTCCTATTTCAATTCCGATCCCTTTCCAGCAAGCTACGAACCGCCCTCTACGACCAACTACTCATCCTCACCCACGTTAACACAATACACAAGTTCACGGTCGAGCACGGCATTAGCCAGTCTTCGCGAATTAGCAACCGCTCTCCCCAAGGCTCCCTCTAGGAAAGGAAGCGGTAGCGACGCAGAAAGCAGTCCGACCAAAAGCAGCAGTATCTCACGAACAGGGTCTGGGGTATGGAATTACATGCCCTTCGCAGGATCCAAAACTGCGACGCCAACTCCTAGCACGACTCCGGGGAGCAGTTATACAAATGGTCGAGGCTATACTGTGAGTGCCTCGTACGGTGGTTATGGGAGCACATATGGAGATAGGAAGGAGGAATATGTCGTAGCGAAGGGATACGGACCAGGTGTTACACCTGCAGCAGCGGGATACGGAAACACAGGTGGCATGGGAATGGACCGACCGCTTCCACCCCGGAGTGGACCAGGCGGATATGGACACCGACCGAAGAGTATCGATTTGGTGACACCATATTCCCAGGGCTATTGAAGCTGCTGGCCATGCTTCATCCCTGTGTCAGTCTAATCGAGGGGAGATTGAGGAACCGTCCGGTTAATTTTCTGCATTTCTAAGGGATTGCACACCTTCGTACATTTGGTGGCTTTTTGCATTGCGTTCGGTTGGGCATGGCATTTTGAAATTTTGTTCTTGTATAGATGGTCAGCATGGGTGAATTAAACCGCGGGATGAATTTCCGTTCGCGAAGGAATATCAAGGCACAGGACTGCAATCTTCCGTCATCATGTACGGAAATGTCGCTTTGATTGAGCTTGGCCACGAGCGCCATGAGCAGCTATGAGCAGCTATATCGCATCTATCTATCACAGCATCGCATAACATCCAGTTAGAAGGATACTTAATACCACGAAATAAAAAAACTTCAAACGTGCCTTGCCTGTAGCTATTTCTTCTATGTCTCTACAGTACGTCTAGGTCTTCATCCTATAAGAGAAGAACGAGACACTCCCTCGCTCTCTTCCTTCGCGGTCACTTTTTCCATCCAGAGATCCTGATGCTGCCATCAAATTCTCAACTTCGGCTCGAGATAACGGCTAGAGCTACGGCATCAGCGCGGGATTATATGCGTGATGTTCGAATCCTGAGATGAGTGTGCTTGCCTGCTTGTTTTCTTGTCTATGAGTCTCACATCCACAACGCCTCCTTCCTGCTAATACGCTTCCAATATCAATTAAACTACATTCAGACTATTTATTCTTACAAGATCTCTTCTCTAATCTCCGAGTCGCTCAAAAAATCGAGTCAAGTAAATATATGGCCCGTGCATCTACCTAGTGTAAATCGTACTCTCAGGGGCTCGCTTAAATCGCCTGCGGGCACTATTTATTGCGTACCATAGATACTCGAGCGATAACGAGGTCGTTGAGGTTTGGGATACGGAGTATGAGAGCTGGGATTTTTGTTGATTGACAGTTTGGATTGATGGGAGTTTTGAATGAACCTTCTTTCATCAGTCACCGAGGACGAAAAAAGTCCGGCGATTTTTACTGTCTTGGTACCGTTCGATTGTCGATGACTCGATGCATCCGAAGCAGGGAATCAAAATCTGGTATTCATTTCCCGGATATCGTACCTGTCGCTCTCATGTTGCGCCGATTCTCAATTGATGTTTTGGAGTCAGTGTACTAGTGTTTCTTGACGGCTGGTTGCAGTGATAGCATAGATAACGCCTTCTGTCACATTTCTCTCGCTGATGATGGGTATATTGGCTATATGTATAGGCAAATGATCCATCGACTTGGTGCCTCCCACAGGTCTTTACGGGTTTGCTTAGACCTCGAACCCAAATATCGCCTTCTGGCCACAATAACCCGGGCCTGCTTATTGGATCAGGAACTATAAGTGGCCTCCTCAGCGGCTTATCCTACCTTATCATCGTCTTTCTAACGAATGATTTCAGTGGTCTAGCTGGCAACTAGCTCATTCGAAGTGGGAATGCTACAGATTCCCCTCTTTGTGCTACGTATACGTAGTGAGTATTCTTTGAGCCATCTGTCCGTCTGCTAGATTTTCTTGGGAGCTGTGAAACATGATTTCTTTCCCAAAAAAAAAACTCGCTCCTTCTGAACCACTGCTAGAGTATCTTGATGCTGTCTCTTCCCAAAGGGACATTGTTGAATCAGAGTATTCTTACAGCGAAAAGTTAGCCATGGCATAGGCAATAAGTCTTCTGACATTCGTGTAAATTGCAATGATCCCAATTCTCAGCAGATCACTATATTCTATGCAACATAAACCCATTTTACTTGAAAGTGTGCAAACTTGGGGAGGAGAGAACATTTTCATCTGTTTTATAAGGAATGTGAGCCTCGAAACTGAATCAACGCCTTGTTTAGCCACGTAGGATATCACTGTCCGTGAGCTAAATTTGGAAAGGATGGTACTCCTACTCTTATCCCATAAAATTACCTAGATTGAAAACCAAGGTCTTCCTACGTCAAACCAAGTCCGATCGTATTATGACTCGCTTGCCCCGCCACTCAGGCTCCAAGGGTGCGGCGCATTACAGGCAGCAGCCCCACCTTGTGTCGTACATATGATTTCTTCTCCCTCCGTCCTTCTTCCTTCTGTCATATTCAACATCAAATTGAGAGTCATTGAGGATGTCAACATGGACTCTCAAGATGTCCAAGACTTCGTGATCGTCGACGGCGGCGACATTGAGCACTACAACGAAGAAATCCTTCCTCAGATGCCTGAGGACATAGCCAAAATTAAAAAATGGTTACAACCAACAGATTACCTCACTAATTCCAGCGAATACAAGAAGCATCTCCACTCACATCTGCATGGAACTGGGAAATGGATACAGCAAACGGAAGCATATCAGAGATGGCGCAACTCTCCCAAGCATGGTGCTTTGTGGATCAAGGCTATCGCGGGGGCCGGAAAGAGTGTTCTCGCTGCTACCATTACAGAGAAATTGGATTCAAAGGAGGAAGTACCTGTTCTTTTCTTTTTCTTTCGTCAAATTGTTGCGACGAATCATCATCCCCAATCACTGGCCAGAGATTTCGTCGCACAGCTGCTCGATCACTCGCCAGTGTTGCAGAGCACAATGAAGAAGCACATGGACGACCGACGTACAGTCGATAGTCTATCGACGAGAGAGCTCTGGCTAAACCTTAAGGAAGCTCTCGTCTCCGTCCCCAAAGTGTACTGTGTTGTCGATGCTCTCGATGAGATGGATATCGATCAAGAGTCGTTTCTTGAGGACCTCTTAACGCTGGGAAAGCTGAGGCCAGCGTCAATTAAGCTTCTAATGACAAGCCGATCGCTACCAAGAATCGAGCAGGTGTTGAAAGATCCTTCAGTCCTGCAAATCAGACTCGAGCAACCCTTGGTAGATCGAGATATCGCGGTTTATGTGAATCATCGTCTCAATCAACGGGCTGACTTTAATGATGAGTTGCGGCAAGCTGTCAAGGACGAAATTGGCCGCAAGTCACAAGGCTCATTCCTATATGCAAAATTGACGATGGATGAATTGACCTCGCACTTTGACCAGATGATACCCGACCTCAAATATATTGAAAGATCGCTCGATTGGCTTCCCGTCACTCTGGAAGATATGTACAATGGAATGTTGTTGGACCATTCGCTCCGATCCAGAGTATCACAGGAGCTACAAGTGATGGTTTTACGGTGGGTCACGCATTCTTCTCGACCACTCCGGCTTCTAGAACTTGCGACGATGCTCGACTCGTTGAGCGACGAAGCAAAAGGTGGTGATACCAAAGCGGTTGTAAGGGCAGCCTGTGGACCTCTGTTAGAGATCCTTGAGGATGAGACAGTTTCTGTGATACATCATTCGTTCACAGAATTTTTAATCGACCCCAGTCGAGAAGGCAGAAAAGCGCCAGGGAGCGTACATGCTCAATTCCCTGTGATCCGTCCCCTGGAGACACATCGCCTTCTCGCTAGCACTTGCCTTCATTACTTGACTTCTGGATGTCTCTCTGGTTGGGTTGTCAAGGCGCGGAGGGAAGATGGGGATGTGCACAGACGTCCAAAAGTAACTCAACAGAACATTTATTTGCAACACCCGTTTCTGAAATACGCGGTGGAGAATGTGGACTTCCATATCAAAAACCTGGGAAGAATAGATGAAGGCTTTTCCGCGATGCTGGATCGATTCATGCAGCCCGAGAATCACGACTTTAGATCTTGGCTGGAATTAACGTGGCCAGGACCCAATCTCGAGGACACTCTACCACTTCATGTTGCCGCTTGGGCTGGCCTGACGGATTATACAAAGCATCTTCTCAAGACTGGCAGCGACTGTGACGCACCGGACGCCCAACAGCGAACAGCATTATCTTGGGCAGCTGCCAATGGACATACTGAGATCGTCGCTTTGCTACTTCAGCATAGTTCGAACCCTGACCCGGACGATAGGACCGGCCAAAAGCCATTACACTATGCAGCACGCACAAACCATCATGGAGTTGTAAAACTTCTGCTGGATGCAGGTGTTAGCCCACTGACGATCAAGACCAGGGAGAGTGCTGGTAGAGTCTGCGGGAATGGTCCCTCTACCAAGGGGCAAACCCCACTGCTCTATGCATGTCAAGCAGGAAACGTGGAGACAGTCCGTGAGATGATGCCATATCTTCAGCCCGAGCAACTAAATAAATCTCTTTGCACCGCCGCAAGCTCGGGAAAGAGCCAGCTCGTCGATCTTCTATTGACATCCCCCGGAATATCTGTTGATCCTCCGGATGCCGCTGATACACCCTTATTTCTCGCTGCAGCGGGCCAACACCTGGATATCATGCGTTCGTTGCTTCAGAAAGGCGCTGATCCAATGAAGAGATCGAAGAATCATGATTCGAACACACGATTCCACCGTATGATAGCTACCAATATTGAAGAGAGGATGGACCCTGGGCCAACTCCGTTCCATGCTATTTGTGGCTCGACAAAGGCCCGAGGCAAAGGAAGCAGCCCGTTTGATGAAGATGTTCTTCGGAAATGTTTCAATTTACTTTCTGAGGCTGGATGTGATATCAACGCCAAAGACGAGCAAGGCAAAACTCCACTACATTATAGCGTTGTTCAAGAGTCCTATTCCAAGGCAAATAATGTGCTCTCTAAGATGCTCCTTGAGGCAGGTGCAGACCCAATGGTGCCGGACAAGGAAGGCAGCACACCAATGCATTTGGTGCAGCTGTTCAGGGATTCTGCGCCTACGATTGAGGCCCTGATTGCACATGGAGGAGATCTATATTTCAAGAGGCCGGAAGACCATCGAACACCCCTTCATTCGATGCTTGAGAGTGTTCGAGAACTTGATCTGAAAGTTATTATACCACATGTCAGCGACTGGAACGTTCGTGATGCAGAAGGAAATACCCCACTGCATATTATTGTTTCAAAAAACTACCATCCAACTGCAGTACTTCGCGATCTGCTCAGCTCAGGAGCGAATGTTCATGCAAGGAATAAGAGGGGTGAAGTACCTTTGCACGTTATTAGAGATATTTCGAGTACCGGAAAAGATGTTGTACCTCTACTACTGAAGGCTGGAGCCAACTTGGAGGCCAAAGACAATGAGGGACGAACCATACTGATGCGAACCTTGATCGGGTTAGGCAATCATGGTGCTACTGCTCCCAATCTAGAAGTATTGCTCGGCTACGGATCAAACATTCATACTCGAGACAATGAGGGAAATGGAGTTCTTCATGCGGTGCTGATGAGAAGGAGTGTAGATCCCACAGTTCTAAAGCGACTCGTTGAAGCTGGTGCTGATCCGCTCTGCGTAAACAATGCAGGAGATACGGTACTCCACCAACTATCGCTTGACTATAAACTTCACCAAAATCGTCTGCAAGAGTCTATCGAATTACTTTTAGAGCTTGGTGTTGCTCCTATGTCTTGCAATAATCTTGGACAGACGCCCCTCCACCACGTATTTGGAACTTCTCCGATGAGCGTCATGGGATTGAAAAAAGATACTCTCGAACTATTTCTTGCACCCCCATTCTCAACGCTACTCGACATACCAGATCGGAACGGCGTGCGGCCAATACACCTTGCGGCCACGATATCTGAGGACCTTGTCTCCTTACTAATCCACGAAGGTGTTTCGACTGTGGCGCTGACCAATGACGACAAAAGCATTCTCCATGTCGCTGCCAGAGCACGTCAAAGCAACACAATTGGCCTCATCCTGGAGCACTGGTCAGAAATCCATCGTTTGGACTTGGTGAACCTTCCAGATAGTCGTGGTCGCACAGCATTGCATGATGCATGTCGTTCGGGGAGACCCGAAAGCGTTGCACTGCTATTAGAAGCTGGTGCAGATGCGAACTTCAAAGATAAGGACGGTTACTGTCCAATTCATACATGCGCGGAATTTGAAGAGGAAAACAGGCTCTGGGCTCCAAGCACCGTAGGCCTCTCGCAGCTGAAAGAGCGCGCTGCAGGTGTGCTACTTTCCGATACCTCGCGGCCCGAAGAACAAAATCTGAATCCGCAGCAAAGAAGACATACTACGATATGGACTCCTATCGCACATGATAGTCATACAGTCAGGATCCGGGACATTATTAGACTCCTGGTCGCCCACGGAGCAGACGTCCACGCCTTGTCATGTGGGTTATTAGCGATTGATATCGCTCTGAATAACGGCTGTGAGGAAATGGCGATTGAGCTTTTGCCAGCTCTGGACAAGGCGTATGCTCAAGCGAAGGAGGGGAGACCACAGAGTTGGTGTGCCCAAAGACAGCGCAATTCTTTCCGTGAGGCTTACGGCACATTACGCAGCAAACGATTGATAGACTTCCTAGAGGAGGATCTGAAGGTAGAGAAGGACATGGGCTTCAAGCTCCATCGCGCTGATGAATTGCTTTCCCTTCGTAAGTTTGATGCTATCGAGCAGCTTCCTGGGATGGGAGTTGATTTCACCCCTGTTTTCCGGCAATGGCCCAGGGATTTTCTCGAAGTCCTAGTGAAATGGGGGTATGCCTCGATTCTCGAAACCTTGGGTGGCACATTAAAGGATTCGTCTTGGGTGAAAGGTGTCGTCAATCCAGAGAATACGAACGATTACTCGATCCGACCTTACCTCTTGACAGCATCTTACAGTCGACTGCCAAATCTAGACGTCATCAAGATCCTAGTGGAGAAATTTGGTGCGGACGTCAATTCACAAGTGCCGACAAGAAGGTATCGGAATAATAGCAATGAATACCCCTTGGGTCCAACTCCTCTACACGTTCTCGCACGAGGCATGTATTGGTGGCAGACCAAAGCTATCAAGTACTTGCTGTCCAAAGGCGCCAGCACTTTTCTGCTCAATGAAATAGGCCAGACTGCGCTCCATGTTGCTGTCAGTAAAGATCAATCCTATAATACTTACCGCAGACGCATTACAACACAAATCCTTCTCGAGCACGGTGCAGACCCAAACGCTATAGATCGCAGAGGACTCACTTGTCTCAACAACGCTATTCACGATGCCGAACTTGTCAAGTCACTCATTAGAGCCGGAGCAGATATTACACTGGGCTCCAATCCTGTCCTATTCTCAGCGATTACAGCTCAAGATCTTCCAACTATCAAGGTCCTCTTGAGCACTGGAGCAAATTGTAATACGAGACAGAAGAAGGATGACGACCTCATGCCACTATCAGTTGGTCAGGACCAATTGCTACGTCACGAGTATTTTCCAGTTCACTACGCTGCTGATTGGCGCTTTGACAACCCACGGGACAGAGAAACAGCTATTTCAATCATCAACTTACTACTTGAAAACGGCGCCGATCCGTATCTGCTATTCAGGGAGAATGCCACCATATTACATGATATTCTGGGCCGTACAGGCATACTTGGGCCATTCTTAAAGATTCCTGACTTACAAATCGAACGAAGGGATCCGAACGGACGCACCCTCCTTCTCGCGGCATGTTCCAGCTCGCGTGGTACCGACTCGCCGACAAATCTCCCATATTCCGGTATTGGCTTCAATGCGATTGAGGCAAGGGTAGCCATGACGAAAGATGACCCTACTGCTGCTTGGACTCTGCTCCAAATGGGGGCCGACGTCACGGCTGTAGACAACGAGGGCAACAATGCTTTGCACTTGCTAGCGCTGGCCAGTCCCCACGACGACAATCAATACAAGAAGACTTTCTCTCTTTGTATCGGAAAAGCACCATCGCTTGTTTCTCAAAAGAATGGGAAGGGATATACGCCCTATCATTATGCTGTACAGAAGCGACGAATCTGGACTGCGGAAGAGCTCATCAAGGCGGGCGCAGATCCCTTGGAACAAGACCCCGAAGGAAATACCGCTCTCCATTATCTTAGCTCGTCCTTATGTTCTGGAGGTGCTGACCGCTGGGCTCCCGAAATCAAGAAGTTTCTTGACCTCGGTATCGACGTAAACACCAAGAATCATAGGGGCGAGACCGCGCTCTTTGGATATTTCGCTACCGATACTTCTCTCTCAGCCACTGATAGTGATCAGGCACGAGACAACTTCTCACTATTCAAAGAAGTGGGCGCTGATGTGCATGTGGTGAATAATCAAGGTGAAGGTCTATTGCATGTTGTAGCTAAGCGCTCCTGTAGACGTGTGCTCAGGAACACAGAGAGGGGCAAAGATGTCATAGAAACGTTTAAGTTCTTGATGCAAATGGGGTTGGATCCCCAGATGGAGGATCACAATCAGCGATCCAGTCTAGACGTCGCTGCTGCGTCTGGTAACACGGGCATCTTGGAGATGTTTCAGAGGAAAGCTGGCGAGACCTTAATGTCGGTGCAGTCAGTGGTAGCAGTTTCAGATAGCGACGACGATTGGTTGGAAGATGAATAAAGTTGAATCGTGGTGGGATAATGCTTCGTTCGGGGTCTGATAGACCACGAAGCTACGGGAAGCAATATCTGTGGACTGGAATACGTGACAATTTCTTGAATCATAATTTGACTAAATGAACTAGGTGTTTTGGGTGTTCCCTGGTGGAGCCGTATTTCATGCAGCTTGTTGCTGTGCCCAGAATCCCTGCTTCGGGCCCTCGAGATCAGTGCTACCACTCAAAGCCTCAAACTCATCACAAGCCTTCAAAGTCGCCCTAGCTTTCTCTCTCACAATCTCAAGGGCGTCCGCTCCAATTGGTATCCTAAGAGGAATACCTTTCCCCTTGGCCATTCCCTCGGACTTCAGTGCGTCAATCATTCGATCAACGCCCTTCTTTGGATCTCCAGGTTGAAAACCATGCATAAATTTCGCCATGCCTCCAACTTGTGCCCACATTGGTTGGTAATCATCGATTTTTGCTTCAGTCATTTTAGTGCCACTTCCGATCAATTCTGTTCGAAAGTAGCCAATATCGAAGAGAGTGGTCGAGATGCCGAATTGGGCGACCTCCTCATTAAGCGCCAAAGCATACCCTGTGAATTATTGGCTTCCATATCATCTCTGAGTGAACCCTTCTACTTGCCTGCAATTCCGTGCTTACTCACGGTATAAGGGCCTGTTGTTGGCATCGCCATCCAAGCGTAGATCGAGGAAGCGAAAGCAATCTTTCCAGCCTTTCTCGAACGGAAGTGTGGAAGAATGGCCTTAGTCACATTCATGCTACCAAATAGATTGGTGTTCACTAGATGATCAAGAATTAGCAAGTTTCGAATCCAGCGTATTTGTAGAGTATGTGAAGGAATTTAGGTACAGGAGAGACATATCGGCAGGAGATCAAGTACACGACGGCAGATTGCAGGGAGAAAATAGAGAACGGGGAATAGTAATTTGTATGACTGAATTATCCTTACACTGATCTTGCCACTCTCGGTCACTGCGAAAAGTCGTCAGAACGCTCCGCACCTTCCTATAGAAGACCATCACTCACGTCAAGTCTTCGAGAAATCCCGCTTGGACATAGCCAGCATTGTTGATGAGACCATCGATGTGCCCATAGATTGCAACGGCATCCTTTATCTTTTTGTCCAACTCGCCTTGCGATAAGGTGATATCGAGGTCGAATATGGCCGCACCGGTGTCCTTGAGATGGGCTAGCTTGGTATCGGCGTTACGACCGGTCGCGATGACCTTGTCACCTCTTGCAAGGAGAGCATGAACGAATGCTTCACCGAAGCCAGAGGAGCAGCCTGTCACGAGCCAGACTAATTGTGTCATGTTTTTCAAAAGGAAACTGAATGAGGGCTATTTATTGCGCTTGAACGAGGAAAGACTGAATTTTCTTCTTCTTCTTCTTCTTCCTCTCTTGACTAAGAAATGCGTGAAATATAATCCTTTTATGTTTGGAAGGAACAGCTGACGACCCAGTTTTAAATTTATCAACATCGAATTATAGAGACTACCGGGCCGGGAGAACATGTTGGACTTTTGATGTCAAATCTGCTCAGTACATCACAGCAATAGTAAGCATGCACGTTTGATTGGCTGCACAACTCACTTTGGTCAAGTAAGGGCTCACAAGATCCCCGCAACACTCTTAAGGCTACCAGGTTTGACAGGATATGTACGTACAGTACTCCTCAATACTGTACGATGTATATACAGTAAGTCTCCGTCTTGTCAATGCATTCATAGATGTTTCTTCGCCGGAGGGGAGTTGAATAGTATTGTCATTTCTAGACGTCAATTGAGAGGGCTTTGATGGATTGAGCATATTGAGTGATACGAGGAATAGTGGAAAGCACTGGTTGACGTATCACAATCTAACCTAACCAAGCCTTGGCACGTGTCAGCGGCTCGACGAAGTCTACTCTAATGGCAGATTCACCACTCTCCAAAAGCCGTCGTCTCTGAAATTCCAGTCCGGATTAATTAGGTAGAGCCGTAGCAAAAGCAAACGGTATTTCCGATCCTTTTTGGAATCCATGACCTGTCTCCAGCAACATTTGTATATCCGTTGACTGAGCCTTAGATTTAGGCGTCGGTCAGATACAGGTATCCGATCCCCGAAGTTGAAAGCCTCATTAAGTGAGGCATTCGATTAGCTAATGCTAGAGTGTACATAGAAATGGGTAACTCCGCCCTGCCAACTGCCGTTCTCCCAGTTTTCCTTCTTCTCTCCGCCAGTAGTTCACTAGAGACATGTCTTGATCAAGACTTGAAGAGCGTCTGAAAAGTGGAAGCGTGCTTTGATATTTAGGTGTGTAACGACTGAAGAGCTCCCCGCCTGGAAAAAAAAAAAAAGAATTCTTACTGCTGAACGACATTCATGAATAAACTCATACGCCGCTTCGTATCGCTTGTCGTACGATAGGTAACCCCTATATCTCATCTTCTTGTTGTGCTCTCTGCGAAACTCGTCACCACGTCCAACTAAAACGCCCATTGGTGAAATGCCCCTGTGCCCCGTTCCAGACGCGCACATCCACCTCTGATTGGCTGTAGCTATGTTTAGGAAGGAAATGGTAGTACGAGTTTAGAGTTCTCGCACAGCCCCACCTCTGATTGGCTGCAGCTATGTTTAGGAAGGGAAATGCATTATCTGGTTGTACGAGTTTAGAGTTCTCGCACAGCCGGACGACGTAAAATATTGTCAGAAACTATTCTGGAGGCAAGATCGCTGACCATTATCCGGAGATAACCCCACCGAGATACTTCAAACCACGTGCTGGTCATGTGGGTAGAGTATCACTAACCACTCTCCGTTAGCAGTTGACGTACTGACGTCCCATGAGTGAGCCTATCAGTAATCGCTATGTTTTAACTTCTGACTTATAAGCAGGAAGTTTCGGATGAGTTCCAATGTACAGAAAAGACAAAAAGAGGCCCAGTCCCAATCCAAGGACCACGACTCGATACTCCGGCGAATCCGAAAAACCAATGTGAGTCTTGACAGAGGACGAAGATCCAGAAAGCGATGTGGCCAGGAATCTGACTCTCACCAGGATTCATCATGCCTCTCTGGCGCATATATCATGAGACATCCGTCTTTACTGACGCCCAGAAAGCTTCACTCGCAAAGACGATCACAAAATTACACATCGACATCGGGCTACCGCCATTTTACACAAATGTGATCTTCATTCCTGTATCCGCAGCATCCATCTATACGGGTGGGGATCCTGCGACAAAATTTGTTCGTTTTGTGATTGAGCAGATCGCGCGGAAGTTCAAGAACGATGAAATAAAGAAGATATGGTTGGATAAGATCGACGTGGCACTCGCGCCGCATTTGAAGGATAGAGGTGATTTGACGTGGGAGTATCATATAGTGGAGACGGAGAGGCAACTTTGGAGAGTGAATAGCATTGTACCACCGGATTCTGGGACTTTGGCTGAGAAGAGGTGGGGAAGAGAGAATAGAGCGAGCCCCTACAAGCTAGAGGAAAATGTCAGAAGTAAGCTCTGACGCGGCGAGACTTCATTGGGCCATCAATTTCCTCGCCTTTGAAGGCCGGATTGCCTTTTACTTTGGTACGGGCTTGTACTTTACATCATCTATTATGATCAGCCCCTCAATGAGTACTGTATGCCAATCGTGTGACGACTCAGTTTGAATTCTGAATTTTGGGCTCTACCAGCTTCGTACAGACGTTTTTAATGTTTGTCAAGCCAACTAGGGCGCACTTGCGAATATGTATCGAGCATCATGATCATTGGTCTATTGACCTTCCACGTTACCCGACCTGTCATTCACTAATTAAACATTACATTTTGAACTTGTGACAAAATGAAATATGTATTTCCATTTCTTCGCCTTGTCCAACTTCGTACTCCAGTCCTCCAACCCTCTGAGTCTGGCGCAGACCCTTTAGACAGCTTGCTCAGGTGTTGGCTCAACAACAGGAGTAGGGTTGACTGGTTCGGTCTTCTCCGTCGCAACCTCACGCTCTGCAAACTCGCCGGGGGCGACTCGTCCGTACTGGGTGAAATAGATGTTGAGAGCACTGGAAGAAGAATTAGTAGCCATTATATATGCCGATGTTCATCCGGAAGAACTTACCGGAAATCCCATGTTCTAGCCAGTGCCAGAAATCCAAAAGCAAGGACAGGTACTATCAAAACATCAAGAATTCCAAAGAATATGAAGCCGCTGGTGACTTTGATCTCGTTTCCGCCGTCGTCCAGACCCCAAGCAATGGGATACAAAAACCAGAGGAAGACGAGCCATCCACCAAGACCGAAGTAGTGCCTTGTAATGCCTACGCGCTTCGCCGTGACAGTCCCATTAACGACGAGACTGGCAGCGAGAAGAAAATAAGCGAAGATACCGAATACAAAGAAACCCCACTTGTAGGTGGTCGTGACCAACGCTCCCGAAAGCCAAGACGCCACCCAGATCCATGAAAGTACAATATTGAAGACAATTGTTGACCATGAGACACCAGAGACCAAGCCGACAGCTATAATTATAGGTGGCCAGCCACAAAACCTACAAGAATTAGTCTCATGTGATTTTAGACCCTTCCTGACATACCAATTAATATACTTTGCGTAGAAGATCTCTCGAGTACCAGGAGAGTTGTCTACCGTGAGTACTGGTGTCGATCCGAGGTCAGAAGCCAGTGTGAAGTATGCCACAGAACCGACAAAGAGAGAGACGGTGAAGAGGTAATGGAAGATCTTCTCTCCCTTCGGAGCGAAAAAAGTTAGGCCAACGACGATGAGGAGTGAGAGCAAGTATATTGCAGTCACAGTCCAGAGCCAATCAGAGCCGGCAGTGGTGAGGTGATGCACATCACCGGTAGGTGGGTTGATCTTTAGAGCATCGTTGCTACGTACAATGAGACCCATGTCTAATTGATGGGCTTAAGGATGGTTGCAATAGCTGGGAGAGCAGAATGAGGATGATATTGGATGATTGAGTTATTGTGTTTCGGGAAAGGTAGGGGAGGAGGGGGGAAGATATATATTCTATCCAGGTGACCTGACTTGGGTAGAATAGTTTCTCATGGGCTGACATACGTCCCAAAGGTGGGTGCATTCAGCTTACTGGATCGAAGGAATCTGAGAGGATATACTTTCTTTCCCATTGATTATTCGTCAAATCGGAATCAGACACAAGAGAGGACGAGTGAAGATCCCGGAAATAGCATGGATGCTTGTGATGAAGCCTCACCAGATTGCATGACCACTTCATGCCACCTCCACAAGCCTAGCCGCCTGATAGGTTGGTGTCCCAACGACTGGCTAGTAGTATCATGATCATATTCGAACAACTTTGGCGAAATCATGAACAATCCTATAGAACAACTGCTGTTTGGGCCGGAATTCTCGGAAGGTTGCCAAAATCGATCAAGACGGCATGCAGATCTACAGATATTCACAGAAGATGCTGATTCCAAAGTGACTCATGACGGTACAGGTAAGGTGATACTAAACTAAGTGCCGACCCGCCGCTGGCATCGGGCAATAAAAACGCTTTCGATTCGGCACTTGAGACGATCTTCGAAAGGTTTGTCCACTCATATGGTTGTCAGCATTTTATTGCTGCGAACATCCGAGACTTCCGACATCCCTGGCGTCTATGTTTTGTTGTATGTTGTCATTGCTCGCAATTTTCGAGTCTACAAACATCATTCGAGGGTAGAATGAAGGCCTTCTGCTGGCTTTGGTAGCTCTTGTCAAGGATACCATGGTGGGGGAGTTGGCAGGTAGGTGTGACATGGGACTGCGGTTGGCGAAAGGTTAAAGGGGGAATTCGCGACGAGGCTAGAGACGCACCTATATTTGCGATAAAGCATATTTCCCGCAGCATTGAAATAGGCTAGTTTCACACCCGTAGATCCTCGTTAATGACACCCCTAGCTTTCTGAGCTTTCATGGGCAACGGAATACATTGAAGCCTCAAGTCCACCACCTTCTCTTCGTCGGTGGCAAGCTCCTCACATACCAAGACAAAATTACAGCGCAGTGGTAGTGTTACCCTGGTGATTCATGGTGTTTCCCCAGACTTCATACATCCGTATCCAAATATGCGGGCACTCTTGAGCCAAGGTCACAATTCACGGCCTGGCCTCTTGAGTCTATTGACAAAGTTGTCTGGTGGAGCAAACTTATTACTATTGGTGCATCTAATCTTATTGTACACCAATCAATACTCATGATACCGCAAAAGGGAAAAAGTTCCCAATTTTCGATTCTCTCTGCCGAAGTGGTTTCGAGTTCAACTTCCAAGAAAAATGCGCTGACCGAACGTACATAGGGTGCTTTTTTCTCGTCACCATGTGGGCTTAGGAGGAAGTCGTCGTACGATCCCCAAGGCGAGCCTCTCGATAATATACTCCGTGGAAATCCCATACACAGTCTCAACCGCCGTCAGTTGATGCCTCATTCGGAATAGTGGACTTGCCGGCCTTTCGAATTCCTTTTGTTCATACGGTACGTCCGAGACGCATGATATAGGCCCTGACATATGGTGCTGTCGTATGATAGCAGTATGACTTTATTCAATATCTTAGGCAAATATTATGCTCTCTGTCATGGTGGTCGTGACCGGAAAGTAGGAGGGATGTACCCAGTCGTTCTGGAACTTTTCCGGTAGCTCCACTCTTCCTATCTCACCTGCATTCTTGTATGTGTTGTAAACAATTCGAATGAATGCATGTCCTACAGCATATTGTATCGCGACATCTTCTCCGTATATTGAGGCAAGTCTCTCTACTTCTGAGACAAGCGGCTGCATTCCACTGGATATTCTAAAGTCTTGGCGTGCAATTCCTACGAGCTTCGGCATCGATTCACGAGATTCGATGATTGAGCAGGATTGTCCACGCACCCCTTCCGAATATGGTTGTGGCAATCCATTGCTGTTCGAATTTTGTCGCCCCCTTCTTGCGCTCTCTGTCTCCCAGCCTATGCTCTTCAAGTCGATGTTCCAAAATCCTCTCCACGACATTCACCAGCCGTTCAACACTCTGCTCAACGAACGATGGGCTTGGATGTTCTTCAGACATCCTTTTGCTTTTCTCATTGATCGCATCTGTTTTCTTTTCTGTCTGCCCTCGTTGCCAGTCTCCTTCCCCATTTTCCCGTATGTCCAGCGTTATCCAAATCTCGAGCTCGTATTTGGGCCTCGAGTTTCATTCATCTTCTGCCTTTCTGCTTCTACTGCCAGCTCCTCGTAACATTTTACGAATGGATGAAATGTCGTCTCCAAGATGCCTTATCTGAGCAATCTCTCCCACCCAATCGCCTCCAATCCGAACTCCGCCTACTAAGGTATCAGATTGTGTTGCTTCTAAAACAAGATTCAAATTAACGATGGCTTCGGAATAGTTTGGAATGAGGCTCTGGGGAATTTAGTCCAGTGACCAGTTTTGGTAATGCAATTAGAACTCTTAATCGGTATGCTTTTGATACTCTTCGATTTTCGCTTGCCTGGTGTGCCACTTAGTTCGTAGCGTCGGAGTCAGACTTGAGGCTCCGGCAGCCCCTAGACCTATGGACATGGTTATTCCAACAGCGTTGCCCAGCTGATGAGCCACCTTACCTGTGAGCGGCTACTCAGGCATCCCCGATCTTGATTACCCAAACATTTTCGCACAGCGAAATATCAAATTTTACTGAAATACCAACCTCTTCGGTCGGAAAACGAGATTTGCATCTTTGGGGCACCTGTTGCCGGCTATCTCATACCATCAAGCTTGCTGATGGACAAGGCAACCCCCCTAGGTATTGTAAAAGATTTCTTCTACTACCGGGGAACGAGGAAAGGGATGTAGGTTGTGAACTCAGCGCATGGTTTCGTGCATGAAAGCTAGCAAGAATATATTGCAGTCTAGGAATGGTCCGATAGCTGCGCATAAACGTCCCAGAATACAACATGACTTCCAGCCAAAAATAATACACGTTCTGCGTGTGGCAAGTCAGGATCTACTTGGATGGTTTGCAGGGAAATATGATTGCGCAGAAGATAATCTTCAGGGCTTAGTAACGTGACCTTGTACGAATTTGCCTGTCATTGGCCGCGAAGCTATGAAAAGTGAATCTTTCTCATGAAGGAGATGACGCCCTAACCAATGATTTCCATTTCCAAGAAATCCTACGATGTGCTCATTGATATTCCCAAGCACGCAAGGACTGTTTCATCGCTCATCTCTCTCCTCCAGGGGCTTCCCTCAATTCCGATTCCGATTCCGAGATAATACATCTCAACCTGCCTACGTACTGAGCTCCACAGACGAACATGGTATGCCGCGCGAAACTGCAAGTACCGGTCGAGTAATCCCTAAAAGGTCACATTGGCGAGAATGAAATGTGTATATCGCAGGCCTCGCCGGCGCGCGGGCTCATAACACAACGTTTCCTCCATCAGGAAAAATGATTCAAGGACTGCGAAGGGGCTTGAAAGTGCCGTCGGTGGGAATAATAGACGAATAGGAGGTTAACATTCCGGAAGTCGAGTCGAGAAATCATTCCCTTCAGCTGTTGGTTGATATGCTTTCATCAGCCACATCGCGGCAACGCCCGCTTCGGCGCTTTCCTTTGCGTTTGACTGGAAGTTACTGCCCTCTTAAATTATTGAAAACACGTAAACCTTGAGATTGGAATTTCACCCGAAGGCATCTGCGGTCTCAGCATACATTGCTGAGTGGAACCGGCTTTGGTCGTCCTTGTTGACTTTGTTCTTCTTATAGTCGAACAAGCACTTGTAGATAGGACCTTCTCAACTGAACACCTCGCTTGTGTAGCGCGTGAGGAACCTGGAGGTCCACAGACTTCTATTTTGCAACATGCTTAAACCTTGAGCTTGGAGGCAAAGTCGCACAGTATTGGTACAGAGGGCTCGAGGATGCACGAACAAGCCGACTACTGTACATGAAAGGGTCTTATGAATCAACAAGCGGGATTGAGTACGGAGTAGGCTCGAAATTGCCCTGCACATCATCAAACAATGGCGCATCAACACCGGCGCTCGAGCTTTCGAAGCCGCAACCACGGAGTTCGTCAGTGTGTAAGAATCTAGGTCGGGACGTGCTCGTGTAAGCGGATTAATCGAATCCCGTGGGGTCCTCCACATATAAATAGTACTTGGCACCACCGCGACCTGCGACTTTTTTGGCACATGCCATTCTCGATCGGGATCTTGCAAATCTCTTCAACTGTGAAGAGCTTTGCCGCGAATATGCGCTCACCGTCTGGTGGCCGTCTGGCAGTCGTCGGGTGGCTGTCTGTCTGTGTTCCCGCCCTCCAAAACGAAACAAAAACCAACCAAGGTGTGCTATCTTGGAACGGGCAGTCTCCACTCTTAAGTATGAATTGATCCTCTCCTTGGAGTATTTACCAGGGCAGGAAGGCCGACTCTTGGACAATCAAGTCTTTCGGATGCGGATCCGGTGGTGAAGCCGATATCACCTTGCCCGCAGCTCGCCCTGCAGACGACCTTCGGCTCTAGAAGCTTTGCCTGGGGGTTGTCTGGATTCTGGAAGGCTTCGAAGGCTCGGGAAAAGGGGGAGGGCGCAACTCTGCCCCCAAGCGCAGAGTCGATCGTGCCGCATCACCGCTTGGATTCATGATCACAAGATGAGGATTGGTGCCGAATCCTTTGCACCATTGCACCATTGCTCCATTGCAATCCTCACGAAGCGGTGGCGAGACGTCTGCAATCCTCGCCGTTCGATATCTGGCGGGGCCTCCCCTCGTATGCGGTTGTCTCCTCCCTGGCTACTACCTGGACCAACGGGGATCATCGACGATCAACGTACCAGTAGCAACCCCAGAATCATGTCAACACGGGCCCCCCTTATCTCTTGACCCGTCTTTTGGCAAGCCACAGTCTCAGCCAAAACAACCTGCGCAAGCGAACATCTACACATTGATGTTTCCACCTTCCTGTTTCATCGTCCAACGGCAAACGCTCCAATACTGCCTCTATCTCCAGCGCCTCGTTGCTTGTTTGCGCCTTCCATTTCTGGGCACGCAACAACTTACTATTACCCTATCGCTCCCTTTGCAGCCCCCCCGCAATACAGCCGCACTACGAGTATATGCATATTTCCAAGTGCGCCTGCTTATTTCGATACTGTAATGTCAGGTTGATTTCCCGCCTCGCAGTTATTGCTCCTTTGGTGAGGGGATCAGCGGCGAGGACGACCCAAAGCTGGTTCTCCTCCGGCCTTCCACATGCCATGGCCACCTGATTGCCCCTTCGATTCTACCAAGGTGTCCACAGCCCAGAGCCTGAATCCAAAGAAACGATATTGGACTTGGGATAGCTACTCTGATGCTGTAGACCTCGTTCTTGGTTCGCCGTTTTGTGGTTCAGAGCGCTGGCTGCTGCCGATCGCACCGCTCAACCGAGAATGCGAGCCCAAGTACTGATTAAGCGGCTTATCCTGGAAGTGTGCATCCTTTCCTCTCACTGTTTTGGGTAGACTTCCAGAACCCTCGGTCATACAGACACATCCACGCATTGGCCGCCTCCGCATCCTGTTATCGACAGGTGCTACACTGGGAGGTTACGCTTAGGCCGCATTAGGGAGGTGATACTACACAGAGTTTCTATTCGCATTTTCATTTGTTAATTTCCTCGTGTTCCTGCTGTGATTTGCTGAGTCCTCGAGAGTACTCGGTTTCCCTGTGCCACTCTGTCCCAGCTCGAGGGTCGCTGAGAATCTATATCATTCTCTCGCTGCCCTCTGAGAAATGAGACCCTGTTACCACATCTTTCCCCCTCTTTTTTGACAGGAAGCCCATATTCATCATGGCCACCGCTATCCCGATCGCACCCATTGCGGATCCTATCCACGGCCACACCTTTGAACCCAAGGAAGATGAGATCCGACAGCGCAACTGGGGTCTGACCGCCCGTGTAGACCCAACAGTTACCTGGGAAGAATACGTCTACTGGGCCAAAATTGAACGTGCCGAAGAAAATGAGAGCAACCGCGTGTACAACGAGGAGCGTGGTCCAAAGACAATTGGCACCGTTCTGAAAGGTCGCTTCTCTAAGGGCATTCACTATGACAATGCGAAGAAGCTCGAGCAGGAGATGCGAGTTAGGGATGTGAGCAGTGGTGACGATAAGAATGGGATCGTCACAGACGTAGCTGCCCCAAATCCTATGGCCGTCACAGACGAGGAATGGAAGACCGCGGCTAGGGCATTGAGAACTGCTAGTTGGGGAACTGTTTTCTTCCTGATTACCACTGACATTCTGGGTTGGTCCTCAACACCGTAAGTCTTCACCATTATTTCACAGTAGCATCTTCGGCTGGTCTAATCCCCATGTAGTTTCGTCTTCGCCAGTGTCGGATATGGTGCCGGTGTTGCCCTCTACCTCATATTCGGTTTGTTCGCCGGTCTCAGTGGGTGGATGTTGTGGAGAATCTTCATCACCCTCGATTCCTCCCGCTTCCCAATGCAAAGTTATGGTGATACATTCTACCGGGTATATGGCGCCAAATCTCGTCACTTCATCAACATCACGCAAGCTCTGCAGCAATTCATGACAGTGGCTGTCTTGGTTCTTGGCAGTGGAACTACCATTGCCCAGTTGGCTAAGGAGAAAATCTGCTTCATCGCTTGCATGGTTATCTTCACAGTCGTCGGTATGGTATTCGGAAGCATTCGAAGCTTGCAACGTATCGGTTGGTTGGCCAACTTATCTGTGTGGCTCAACATCGCCTGTTTCATCATGATGTGAGTATCTGATTCTCCTGTAGGAATGGAACGTCTGCTGACGATTACGATAGTATGGTTGCAGCTGCAAACTACGGAATTGATTACTCGGTTGTTACCAACTCCACATTGATCCAGGTCATCGAACCCGTGAAGACATTTGCTGGGCCGCCTCCCGATGCCTATCAGCAACAGGCCACTGGATTCGCCGGGCAGTTCAATGGTGTCAACTCTATGGTTTGTAAGTACCTCAACGCACTCTTGTAATATATGGTTGGTGTCTGACACTTTTACAGATTCTTGGGGTGGTGCTCTTCTCTTCATCGCCTTCATGGCTGAGATGCGTCATCCAATGGATTTCTGGAAGGGAATGCTCTGCGCACAGGTCTTCATCGGAACGGTCTACATCTTCTTCGGTGCCTTCGTTTATAGCTACTATGGCCAATACTCCGCATCGAATATCGGAAACGTTATTCAGCCCCTTCACTTGCAGCAGGTCAACAATATTATCGGCCTGATCACTTTGGCAATTGCTTGCTTGATGTACATGAACATCGGTATGAAGACTGTCTACATCGAGGTCTTCCAAGAGGCTTTCCACTTCCCCGAGATCACTACCAAGAAAGGCCGCTGGATGTGGTATGCTCTCGGTCCTGTTTATTGGGCTCTTGCCTTTATCGTTGCCGCTGCCGTTCCCAACCTTAACGGTATCTCCGGTATCGTCAGCTCTCTCCTCATCCTCAACTTCACCTACACTTTCCCCGCCATGGTCTTCATCGGCTTCATGTGCCAACTTGGTGCTGAGCTACCTGGTGAGGGTTTCGATCCTCACACCGGTATCACTACTCGCCACGATACTGGAATGAAGCGATGGGTGCGTGGTTTCAAGAAGTACTGGTTCCAGAACATTGTCTACGTTATCTACATGCTCGGTGGCTTGGCATGCTGTGGAATGGGCTCATGGGCTGCTATTGAGGGTTTGATTGCGGTGTTTGGTCCTGGTGGAACTGTCGCTACGTCGTTCGGATGTGCATCGCCTGTCTGAATAGCATTATCGTGTATCATGGGAGTATCGCCCGCGGGCTAGATGAGTGAAGTGTTCATTCTATAAGAAGCATTCGCTATCCTAATAGAAGTTGATAAGAGTAGATGTGCCATTAAAGTTTTCTCGCTGATGGCCGTGTACATTCCCTAATATATACCCAGCGACACTTATTTGCCACATTTCGCGTCTTCATTCAAAGTCAAACTATGCAATCATATGCCCCTTCACCTGGTTCCCTCCACCCATCGAGCTCAAGCTTTCCAGACTGATACTACGTCTAGATATACTTCTCCATTTACGTACAAAGTCCCCAACGGCAACGCCACCAAGATAGCCTGGCGCTCGTATTTCTGTGGAGCTACAGCTCCTAAAACTTCCACGGACCAGCGCTCTGGGGCCTCCAACTGTCCCTAGAAGCGAGATTGGGACCGCTACTGCACATGCTAACAGCCCTGGAATAACTCATGGGCCGTGGCAAGGCTGTAGATTTCCTCTTCCCTTATCTCCCGGGCTGGCTTGGCTCGCGGTCACGTGCGCTGGCTCGGCTACTCGGGCTATTGCGGCGTCGGTTTAGACTTCGACCCGGGGCGTTTAGGAACCCTTCTGGCCTCGTCACATCGAAGTCTTCTTCTACCGGCCTTATTCCTGTTCTACCAGCTCATAGGCATTCCGGGGGTCTACGAGGGGGATCCTTCGGTGTGATGGCTTATTCGAATGTTTGGAGATGGGGAATGTATATATTTCGAAGCTGGACGAGCCGTTTTTGAGGCGGTAAAGGCTAGGTCTTTAAGACCAGTAGCTGTTCAGTGAAAGGAGTCGGTTATCATATAATGCTAGATGTGTCATCTGCTGCGTCCAAGTTATCAAGCATGTTTCTAGTGATGATTTGCGACCCAAGCTAGGGACGTAAATGTCACAAAACAAAGAATTACAGGCTGCTGCCAACATCCGAACTATGAGAGGTCGCACCTCATCAGGTCACATGTGCAAGTCACGTGGTCACTAAGGGCCAACCCTGTACTTAGATCTTTCCCTCGTACCGTAGCTTCTCTCTCTATACGCACCAAACATCAGACCCTCTATGGCTCTGTAGACATAAAGAGTCCCGTTTTATACGTATCTATCTTCCAATCGAACGCAACTCATGGGCACAGCAACCGAATTCCCCCGTGAATCGGGAGCATGAGCGCAGGAGCTTGTAGGCCCAGCTATCAATAGAAGCGCTTTCATAACGCAGTCAAACATAGCGATATTGCTCTGTTAAGGAGGGCGAGTGGGCTACTGGCGAGGCCATGATGTCTTGCTGGGATAAGTATTTGCCCGAAGTAGGAGTACCATTCAGGTGGTTGAGAAGGAGTCGCCGCTTGACTCGCGTGGTAGCTAGGAGCAGGCGGTATAGATGAGAGTGTTCCCAGTGCAGTGATCTTCTAGGTTAGGACGAGCTTAGTTCTGTCATAACGACGAGGAGCCTACTATTAAAACGACAAGACTCGCGAGAGAAGGTTAATCCGTCTTCAGCATCAAATTAAGTCTTAGTGGGACGTTTATGCGTTTCGAAAGATAATGGCATAGGTTCCCCTTGAGTCTCTTCATCCGCTTTCCAGAGGAACACACCTTGATAGTGACGAGTCACTTGACTAGGGAAGATTCTTTGTCGCCGACTTTGCGCCATTAAGGCTTTTAACAACATGATAGAAACCCTCAAACCGGAATGGTTCATCAATCTCAAAAAAGAAATTTCTTTACCAAAGCCATCAGATACTTTCGAGATCCTCGCAGAAAATTCTTCTCGCATATGATGGGGATTATGGGCTTGTCGATATGCTCATAACACATCGTGGCACGAGAATGCCCACAGCTATATCCCTAAACAAGTTGCATTCCACATACCGCACGAAATCTTTCCACGGAAATTCCTAGAGCGCGATAAACTTTTGCGAAAAGCGGAGGGTCCTGTAATCCTCTTCTTTGCTGAAGACACGCTGCTTTCATTCTGGCTGGTATCGAGCACTGCCAGTGCTGCTGGGTCGACTCCTAGACACATTTCATGTCGATTTCGCTAGATTTATGTCAATATCCGTTAATTTATAGCTATTGTTTGGATTGGACGGGCAAGTAACATCGTGCACTCTTCAATCATCGGAGGCCCGCTGAACTAGATGTTACTTGCGCGTAATGTTGTTCTTTTCCATCAGTACCAGACGGATTCGAAGTTCGCTTCTTATTCCGTGGCTAAGGAGTCACAGGCCAGAACAAAACCGTTCCCAAGACTTCCGAGAGGCTTGGTCGCATGAGATACAGAATTTTGGTGACAGCGCAACGTAGGACTGAATTCAAATCAGCTTTGAGTTATTTTTATGGAAAATAGCTATCTAAGAATACAACTCTCCGGGCTCGGGCGGAACAGCTCAATTCTGATCCGAAATTGGAAGGGTCTCGGATCTCGGGTGACATTTTTCAGTTCGGGGCCGCAGAGTACGATGTGCAACAAACCTGTGTCATATCCAACTTGGAAGGAAGGTCGATTCTCATATTCATCTCGGACGTGGTTGCGATTTGCTACAAAGCTGCTTTAGATCCTGCTCGGAATAATCTCAGATATCGGCCTGTATTTTGAACTCGGAGCCGAGCACGACGTGCTACGAAGCTAGGTGAAATCCGAATCGAAAGCCATTCAGGATGTCCCTCTCGACCTCGGACTAACTTTTTTAAAGTCGGACTAATTTTTTAAAGTCGGACTAATTTTTTAAAGTCGGACTAGAGTACGATGTGCAACAAAAGGACACAGTTCGATTTTGAAAACAATGTCGGATCTCGGAATGGCGCTCGTCCCGGCGTTGGAGAGAATGCCGGTCGTCAGAACTTAAATGTACAATAGAGCGAGCTACAACAAAACTATACGACATCTGACTAGCTTGCTAATTTCTGTGGGAATACTGGCACACTGCCATGCAGTACACTTCTCGTATGCCAAGATAGGATTGGGGGTTGTCTTTCGTGTGAGAAGTTCTATTCTCTGACACTTACACACGCGCAATGATCTTCGACATCCGGATTCGGGAATGTCATGACAAATTGAAAAGTTGGGAAAAGACTTGTATATAGTCGCGGTAGACTCTCGCGAACAGTATCTCTTTCCGCAAAGCATTTTGGGTAGGAGGATGCGGCAGAGGCATTGTTTTATATTGTATCAATCACCACAGTGAAGAAACAGACAGCAAGTTGCGTGAACTTTCCAGCTTTGGTGTGCTCTTACGCAGGAAAGCTCAGCTGGAAACACCACCACAACCTGCATGGATCGGTGTTCTATCGTTTTGTCGTTATCGGTGTACCGTTGAAAGCTGCGAGTCTGCGACAGTAGATGTTCTCTCCAAGAAGCCATAAACGTAGCGGTGTCGGGCTGTATTGCCAATACGAGCATTGGAGGATAAATGCTCGAATAGAATGTCGAATAGAATATCTCATCAGATCAACCGTATCTACATTGTATAAGGGTGCTCCTCGGCCCGCTTTGAATGGTAACTCATGAAATACAGGAACTAAAAGATACTGGATTCGACCGCGTCTCTGAATACCGAATGCTTAAACAATATGTTATCGTTCAAGGCTCCACTTGCCCAAGGAACTTTGCCTGAGGAACTTGACTTGGACAACTCATCATCATTGCCAATAGCAGAAAATGTGCCCTCCAATTGAGACCAATGCTCATTACACACATTTTTTTTTGCTGAGACAGCCATTCATTATGAGACCTTAATGGGTGAAAATACGGTAAAGGAAGTATATCACACACCCTGCAATAACAGATTGTCTTATGAAGAGTTGAGGTGGCTGCGCTCTAACCAGGCAGAGTTTTCTCAATCCAACTAACCGACTGAAATTCTCTTGAATATTTTGGAGAGTAGGTTTGTCGATGTGTTTGTGGATGTACACCGACTGTGAGCAACAATAGGCTTCCGTCGAATCAACGAGGAAATAAATATAGCTCGGTCCTAGTAGCATTGAAGCATAGAAGGTTTGAATGAACATGGACCGAGTGTCTTTTTTGAGCTGTTTCAATGTCAAACAAGGTCTTGTCTTGCAGTTTCGTCAATTCATCAACCTTGGCCGGTTTCCATAGAACCAAGATCCATTTCTCATCTTTATCTGGTATGACACTGAGTGACGGTACTTCCTGGCTCTAAGGCTCCGAACCACTTAGCTTTCACTTGAAAGGCATCAAGTGAATATGTCCATAGATGAGGGAGTGGAAGACACAAAGAAATTTTTTGTAGTCCCGGCTTCATACACTAAAAAAATGCAGTTCAATTCCCCTTTCTTTTCCTACTCCTCCACAAGACCTTAATATCCATAAAATCATATATTACAATTCCTTTGCCCTAAGTATTCAAAAGTTCCCGCCCCCACTCGCACTGTTCTGTCCTTGACTACTGACGCCACTCCGTGAATCGACTCTCTCTCTATGCTGTCGATTTTTCAAATGTACCTCGAAATTGCCCACAGTTGTGTCAGGCCCTGGCGTATACAGCTTCCCAGGGCAGTCGTGACAGCGAATTCGTGGGAGGTACATATACTTTATGCCTTCGGAAGATTGGCCTGGTTGAGGAGTAGGACAGGGCATATCCGTTGCTGCATTCACGGCGGAATAGCGCATTGTGCCTTCGAAGCTGTCGTGGGGGTATGTCTTCTTGAGGTCGATCAGGCCTTGCGTTAGCCAAGGTGGAGGGGCGGGCTGCGATAATTAGCTATATTAACGGAAAGATTAAATGGGATCGGCTTACAGGAACGTATTGAGGGGCTCCTGGAGGTGGAGGTGGCGGAGCATCAACGCGGCCAATCTGTCCTGCGGGAATGGGAGTTGTAGAAGGTGCCAACTGCTGATTCTGGTGTCCAGGAGTTGAAGGTGGTCCCATAGCACCCGGTGCAGGTGTACCAAGTCCTGACTGTGCCCGGTTGAACGTAGGTGTAGACTGTGAGTTGGCAGGGCGGATTCCAGCCTTCTGATCCCTCACTAGCTTTCTAAACCTCTCTCTGGGCATCTTTAGCTTCACAATCCTAGTGAGCTCCTCTGGACTGTCTTCACGAGCACCACCACCACCAAACCTCCTGGCCGATGTTCGTGTCTCGTGGTGATGGAGTATGGTTGCTTCCGGCGTTTCTGATCTTCCAAGGTTGGCCATCCGTTGCTGAGCCGAAACAGCAGCTCCTCGCATGTTTCTCGTCCGAGTTGTGCCGCTATTCAGTTGCGAGAAGTGTGGAGATTCAGGCCCTGACTCCTCACTGTCATCAGAATCTGAAACGTCTCCATCTCGAGCTGCACCTGGTCGTTTTCCTTTGCTAGAACCTCCAACACGTTTGTATAGTCGACTCGTCTCAAGCGTCTCGGCAGCCCCTGGCAGCACAGATGACACGATCAGAGTCCTAACAGTTCGTTGCCTATCTTTGAGATCTGGCAGAGTTGGTCCTCCTCTTCTGTTCACTGAGCGCTTCTGTCTTCTCTGCTCTCGAGAATATATGACTTCGCTTCGTTCTAAATCTGCTTCACTCATTTCGTAGAGATACGGCGCATATTCTCGAGCTTGCTGTTGGGGCCGGAATACTGATGGTAAGGGCGAGGGTAGCATTGACGAGATCAAGTCAGCGTCCTCCAAAGGTCGCCCGTCGAATGGGTGACCAACGACATATAAACTCCTAATGAATAACTGGCTTTGTTCCCGTATACAATGCGCAATAGCTGTTGTGAACTCGCCAGACAAAGATAATTCCCTCGACATGCTCTGCGCAAATTCCTCGGGCGAGTTCAAGGGGTTATTAATCTCCCATTCGAACTTGTCTTCCAGTGTATGGGGCCCAATGGTGATGTTCAACTTGATCAATATCCTCATTTCATCATTTTTGTATGCTGAATACGGTAACTCTGGATCTAGTGCATCCTCTTCGATGTATACTGGCGGAAAGAAGTCGTTCAGTTGATCGTGCAACTGCTGTTGAATCTGGTCTTGAATTGGATTCACTGTTGGAAGTGCTAATCCAAAGTCCTCGACAAGCTGAGCTGCAAATAGGTCTAAGGGAACGGTTCTATCGTGCAGATTCCAAGTGAAAGTATCTCGAAGCTTGATCTTGTCCCAATCCACATCTAACCGTATAGGTACCAACTCTTCATGCTGATCAGCCTGAGAATTCAACTCTTTCCGCTTGATCCGAAGTCTTGCCGTCTTCTTGTGCCCAGGTCTCGGTTTCCCTCCCGGATAAACGAGTCTGGTCTGCCCATCTGTATGCCCATTGCCGTATCCACTATACCCCTGACCGTATAATCGGCTCGGAGGGAAGAACTGGCGATATTCTGTCCGGACCTTCTTGTACTCCGCAGTTTCTGTTGTCATATGATTGTACTGCTTCCTCCGATCATTGAAGTTCTGCAATATTGCTGCCGTATGGACGAGGTCGCGATTGACATACTGGTCGAGGAGGATCTTCTGGAAGTCGTCTTTCGTCCGACGGGTCAAGGTCGAGGTTGAAGGGGATGAGGATTCGGCATCGTCGACCGCTGCGGCCTGTTGAGGATCAGGTGCCATCGCGGACACATTCGCGACCACGTTGGGCCGGGAATCGATACAAATAAGGGTCTTTGCAGGGTGAAGAGCGTGATTCAACTTGCGGTTGAATGCCAGTTGAGGCGCGAATCTGAATCGCGACAGGCCAACCTATGAGCTACGGCGGGCAACAGAACGCAACAGTGTGGTTTAGTTGATCCCTGTTCATGCAGAAGCCTCAATTAAGCGACGAAGACTCCTGCACACAAGCACGAGTCAACAATCAAACATCGAGTGCGAAAGCAAAACCAAAACTCTCTACATCTCGAACTCGCAAATCGCACACATTCATTCTACGGAGCAGCCGTCATGTCGCTCACCAAAAGCGAAGAAGAAGGCGTTGGTCAGTCCTCCCTCGGTGCCATTCAAATTCAACCCCTCATGGTGGGATGTTTAATGACCCCGCTCTTCGCGGCAAACCTCGAGAAGACTGCTCAACCATAACCTCAAGTCTCTCTTCGTAGCATCTGCTGACTTCTAAATATCAGACTACACTCTTAACAACCCTGATACTCTTACAAAATACAAGAGCGCCGCTGCTATCTCGCAGAAGGTCCTAGAGGAGGTCACCAAGCTATGTGTCGCTGGCGAGAAGATCGTTACCATTTGCGAGAAGGGCGACAAGATTCTGGATGAGGAGATTGCAAAGGTATACCGAGGAAAGAAGGTCTCCAAGGGTAAGCACTTATTTGGCTTTGTATAGCACACAATTAACAATATCTAGGCCCTGCGCATCCCACCACCGTCTCCCCTTCCTCATTCGTCACCCCCTACACTCCTCTCACTTCAGACGAAGTCGAAGCCGCTGTCACGATCAAAGAAGGCGAAGCTATCAAAATTCAACTGGGTGCTCAAATTGACGGATTTGGAACAATCGTCTGTGACACAATCATTGTCCCATCCGCCAATAACAATGATGGTGTGATCCATGGCCGAGACGCAGATCTTCTGTTGGCAACATACTATGCAAATGAGCTTCTTCTACGATTAATGACTCCTCCCGGACTTTTGGCTACTGGTACAGATGAGGAGAAGGAGAAGGCTTCCAAGGCCAAAGCTCCCACTCAAAGCAAGATCACTAGTCTTCTAGACAAGGTGGTTAAGAGCTACGACTGCAATTTGGTTGAGCACACTACGAGCTGGTTATTCTCCCATAATGAAATTGAGGATAAGAAGAGAATCATTCTAGCCCCAGGCGAAGGCAATAAGGGGGAGGGTACTCCCGAGGTTGGAGAGGTCTGGGGTGTCGAGATGGGCGTGAGCCTGGGTTCTGGAAAGACAAAGAACCTCGAGTGCAGATCAACCCTTCACAGACGTACACTCTTAACATATGCCCTCAAAAGACCATCCTCGAAAAAGATCTTGAACGAGGTCGTCAAGAAGTTCGGTGTCTTTCCATTCAGCTTGCGACAACTGGAGGATGAGAGAGATGCTAAAGTCGGTGTTGTGGAGTGTGTTCGAGGCAACGTCTTCAGACAGTACGAGGTTATCGGAGAAAAGGATGCTGAGCCAGTGGGCAGACTATTGACGACCATTGGTTAGTTGATGCCATCCTTGGTTTTTGTCCCCATGCTGACATTACTAGCCATCACCAAAAATGGTATCCAAAAGTTAGCCGCTCCACCAGCTCCAGATCTTTCCAAGTTCAAGACCGACAAGAAGATCACCGACGAGGAGGTCCTCAAGATTTTGGAACAGCCCCTCGCAAAGGACGTCAAAGTAAAACCAAAGAAAGCGAAGAAGAAGAAGGCTAAGAAGCCAGCTGCTGCGGCGGCGACGGCGGAAGAAGATGATGATGATGAAACCGACGATGACGAATAGAGCACGTGATGGTTTAGAGAAGGAATCACAATGTTTCCTCTGACTGTTATGCATTAGTTGGAGGCTTCAAAAGTCTTCTCCCATCTGGTCCCTTACTGCGGGCAGCTGCTATGGGGCTTGTCAAGCAACCTTCTGCTTTGCCTATGTCTGGCTCTGGGCTCATATGCCAGAGCCAAACGTCATTGCATTCCTTACCTTTTGAACTTTTGTGGAAAGGGGGAAGGGTCGCATGGAATTATAGCATTCAAGTCCCTCTCTAGAATAGAGATATGAGATATTCAGCATATGGTTCCTTGATATAATTCCCTTGTGCGTGAATGTCATCATCCAAGAGCTGGCCTTCACCGAGATTCAGCGAAAGACTAGGCATTCCAGGTCCAGATCAGAATAGAGAAATTCCTTCTGGCCAGATTGAGTAATGTTTCTGGATGAAGGATTACAACGTGCTTGTCATACAGGTTCGCTCTTCATCGTCTGTGAGTGAATGGAATATCGTGAGGCAAATTAATCTACCTTCCTCAGTGGCTGCCTTAAGCGGAAAGGGGGTACTAGCGTCAAATCGTGAAAGAGTTCGTCCATCTGATGACTCAGGATATTGCACTACCATATAAAGGAAGTGATCGAATCTTCTGGGAAACAGCAAGAAATTAATCAAATCCTTGGTGCGTATCGCAATGTCTGGGTCGGTTAGTATCCAGTAGCTCGCCTGAATTAGTGGTGGCACCATCCGCCCCTTGAATTCTTCGGATCGAGCTTTCTATTCCTCGCGACCCTCACATGATCCATATTGACGTTACGACAAACAACTATCAAACCAAAGAGCAAAATATCAAACAGCAAAATAACATCACTTTCATTCGATTTACGTTCGGGCTTCATATGCCATTTTACGGTATTGCATTCGCCTCGAGCACCGTATAGTCTTTATTGCCAGCAACAAGAATAGCGTTGTTCGGGGGTCTTAAGCGAGCTAAGTAGGGGTAAAACATAGTATTCGACCTCTCAAAGAATTGTCTCCTCTCCCAACCTCAGCGCGGCCCCACCTCGAATCACGACTGTACTCGAGCGTTGATGCTGAAGAATCACAGAGAAGTAACAACGCGCTATTCTGCATATTTGGTCCATTGACTAATCACTCTTCAGTCGTGTTAATCCGCGGTCGCAGGGGCGAGCCGCGATGTCTATACCTCCACATCGAACGAGGTCGCGATACAACTCCCCCTTTGGCCCGGGCTCGCCCTTCCACGGAGATCGGCCTGTACCTAAGAATGCCGCATCAGAAATAAATGCTGGTAGTGATAGACCAAAGACGTTGTTGGAGCAATGGATGGAGCCTGCTTTGGCACCACCGCGCCCGAGCTTCCAAGAAGCTGGCATTGAGCGCCATGGTGTTCTGCAGAACATGGCTGCTTTAGGAGCTCTGCCAACTGCAAAGATCATTAAGGCTGCTGCTACGGCAGTTGATATGGGGGGGCGTGGTTCTGCTGGAAAGAAGTCAACCCCTTCTGTATCGACCCCCGGCGAGTCCAATCCGACAGCGAATGCAACACCAGAACCTACAGTGAACACTTCGCGGCCTGCATCGAGTCATACAAAAGCAGAAGGGTCACCTGCACCCGCTGCTACACATGCTGCTGCACCAGAACCTACAAACGCGCCCAAAACTTCGCCTGCTCCAATGTCTTTCCCAACACCTCCACCCGTGCCTGCCTCTGCACCAGCGCCTTCATCTGTGTCCACTACACCGACTTTCATCCCAGGCTATATAACTCAAGCTCCTCTACAAAATCCTCAACAAATGAGCCCACGAAGGTATGTTCCGCCTACAACCGCTGAGCAACAAAAGAGGGGCCAAGGGGTCTTCGCACTGTCACGCCCTTCACAACCCATGCCTTATACAGCCCCTCCGCCTATGGTTCCTGACATGCATCAAATGCCACGATTCCAACAACCAATTATTGGCGACTTGATTGCAC
Organism: Hyphodiscus sp. D1413; assembly: GCA_003988895.1. Lineage (NCBI taxonomy): Eukaryota > Fungi > Ascomycota > Leotiomycetes > Helotiales > Hyphodiscaceae > Hyphodiscus > Hyphodiscus sp. D1413. The sequence continues at coordinate 777,221 of QYAO01000032.1, forward strand.
CTGAATTCACCGACAAGATCGTCGCGGCTGCAGTTGAGCAGGCGATCGATCAAGAGAGACTGCCTACGGCATATGCTCTACGAACCCTGTATGATGATCAGCGAAAAAACCCAAGAATGGTTCAGCTCATTAACAGAATTTTCACGTCAAGAGCCGACGCAGACGAAATCAATCAGTTTAAGATGGTGATGAAGCACAAGAAGAAGGAAGGTAGCAAAGACGGAATGGCAGAGAACTATTTCTTTGGTTGTGAGACTGGTCCACCACCAAAACTTCACTTTTCCTCCACCAACGCCCAAACTTCTACCTACAGTACTCCCTCTGCAAGATCGGGCTCTGTGGCCAGAACAATGAGCGATGCTCAAGCGCGGCGCTCATCACTTGCCCTTTCGTCAGTATCTGGCTCACCTTACAAAGAACATGAGCAGCACATCAGCAAGAAGCACAAGGGGAATCATTTTCCATCTTCGGGTATCGAGGTAAATGGAAATGGAATTGCGGAAAATGGCGTGAAGGACAAGTCACCCCGAAAACACTCACACGGCTATCAGAATGGAGTGTCGGATTCTGGTGGGCGTAGACGCTCAATATCCAGCTCATCATCGCTTTCATCTGTGGACGAGCAAGTCTTGGATGGTGGCGAATATGCGAACACTGGAGATTCGAGTGGCATTCCACAAGATCCGCAAAATGACACGGCTGGGCGAGCGAGTGGCCTTGGTGGTGTTGCTGCACCTACCCAGGCGTCCCATCGTCCCACGCCATACGCCAACGCCAAAAATCCAGCGTCTGCCGAGACCCTTGCTCGCTCTGAGGCGCGCAATCAGCCTGCACCAATCACAGTACCCACATCAAAAGGCCCCAAAACATACACCTTTTCCACGGTCACCACTTCTTCTCCCTCGCTTTCTTCTTCCACTAATACCCACGCCAACGCCGCCAAAGACGGTCATCGCCCCAACTCCTCCGCCAACAATTCCATGGCACCAGCGGCCCTTCTTCCTGCTGCATCAATATCGTCAAAGACCATAGCTTATTCACCGCCGCCATCAATTGTTATCAAGACAACAAAGAAGGACTTGAACAAGGCTTCAGCTCGTGCTTCCTTGGATGGGAATGATTCTGCGGCGGGTCGTATGAAGCGTGATGCGAGGAAAGCGACTGAGAAAAACACCCCGACTGCCGAAAGTTTCGAGCGAGGTCGAGGGCGCCATAAGATTTCGTTGCCTTTGCTTCCTGAATTCGAGTCTGGTTCAGATGGTGGAAGTTCTGCCGCTCCGAAGAAGCGTGGGACAAAACTTCGGCTTCTCAACAATACTAAGAAGACAAAGATCACGAGACAAACCCCCGTCAATTATGATTCAGACAACCTCAGCTCTCCTACAGCTCTTTCATTTGCAAACGATATCGCACCAGGGTCACTCTCTGTTTCTCGTGCTGGGACGCCCACTACACTCAGCCGACCAACCAGGAAGGGAAAGACAGGCACCGGTCTACGTGTCAAGACATCGTAAGTCATCGGTTTTGATTGTACAACATGATTATTCATTCATCAAAGTATTCTGCGCTCTATCGCATTCACATCTCATGCAATATCTCGATGTAAATCAAACCTTCCGTTGTGTTGCCTGGAAGTTTTGAGAATGCACATCGCACAGTCATTGTGCGAAAGTGAAAATATTCTTCGCCTTTCACAACACCTAGTCTTCTATGTATCACAGCCTATCATCAATGCTAATATATATTTCACTACAGGCCAATGAAGAAAAAGGGAGGTGGCACTCTTGCTGGCATTCCTCGAGCAAGCGGTGAACGAAACAGCCCGATCGGCAATGGTGCTTCTTCCAACAACCAGGTAAGCCCATCTTCACTGCTGCACGATCTCATCGATTCCTGCATTGTTCACTTAATCATCTCATTCGTTTCTCATGTCATTTTTGCTGCATTTGCGATGGTCCTGATCAATATTCTATATGATTCCATGTGCTGGCGATGGCTTGCAATGAGCAAACGGCCGAGCAGCAACCCCTTCATTCCGCACTTACCGAACCATCACACCCCCACATCTTTATAGAGCTCCCCACTCATCTTCCAAGTTATCTTTGAATGCTGACTCATTGGGCCAGGATGAAAATGACGACTACTGCTCTTCCTGTGGAGGTAACGGTGTCTTGGTCTGCTGTGATGGCTGTACTAGAGCATTTCACTACAAATGCATCGACCCGCCGATGAGTGAGGACGCTCTTCCAGACTCTGCTTGGTATTGCAATGTCTGCGACAGCAAAGCTACTCCTCCTATACTCAATAACGAAAACGGCAGCTTCGGCCTTTTGCTTACCCAGCTCCATGGGAAAAATCCTAGTGCTTTCAGTTTGCCAAAGGACATTCGAGATTTCTTTGAAAATGTCAAGACCGGACCAGAGGGAGAGTATGAGGAACCTGCTCAGCCAAAGACGGCGAAGTAAGGTCATTCTACCGACCTGATGACCACCGCAGCTAACAGTATTACAGGAACCGTGCTGGCTACGACGAAGCTCCTGACTACTTCAGATTAAAGGATAGTAAAGGCAAGACGATTCTATGTCACCTCTGTCACGGCGCGGCATCTGCTCCCGATCGCGCAATCATTCCGTGTACCTACTGTGGGCTGTACTGGCATTTGGACTGTTTCGATACTCCCATGGCAAAAGAACCTAGCCCCGGAAGACCGTTCAGATGCCCAGCGCACATTGACGATCTTCTTTCAGCAATCCCGGGAAATATTGGGCCTGCTCACCGCCGACGCAAGATCAAAGGTGCATCGGTAATCAGGCCAGTAATCTCCCGAGGAATTATCAACAACGGCGACATTGAGATCGAGAACGATCCAACAGACAATGACGAGGAACTGGGATTCTACGAGCAGCGAGAGTATGGCCACACATACAAGCTCCCTGAGCTCGGCATCAAGTTAGACTTTATTTCGCAGTAAGCCTCATTTATTTTCCTTTGCGCCCTCAGCCAAAACTGACAGAAAACAGAGTTCGGCAGAAAACGGGCGGAGGGTACGCCCCGGCTCGCCTCATCTCTCGCAGGCCAGTACCGTCGCGCAAAGTAAGCCCGGACTGGAATATACGCAGCATTCAAGAAAAACAAGCAGCACTCAACCTGACTGCACTGGGGGTATTCTCTCCCGAATCAGGCAATGTGAACTCGCTGATTGATACTTTGATGGTACGCATCCCCTAATTCCAAGTTCCCTCCTTTCCTGTCTCATCGCCCTGGGACTATTTACGTGTCATGACGTAACCAGTGCCTTGCGTTTCAACCCAAGACAAATCAACTGGATGGATGTGACCAAGGGGGGACACTAAATTTGGAATCTCACTGACTTGTTTAACAGGGCCAGGCTCCTCCTGCTGTGGTAGCGATGATTGCACAGGGTGACGCGGATAAGCTCGCACAAGGCAGTTTCAGCGATGACCGAGAACGAAACTCCCTTTTGGCGTTGAAAGCCTTCATTGAGAGCAAGCTTGCTGCAATACCCACACCTCAGCTGGAGCATCAAGCAGAGCAAGTGGCGACGCCAGCATCAACCACAGCAGAGAAGAAGGATGAGAGTGTTCCTGCAATCGACAACGATGACGTGGAGATGATACTGTGATTTTGCGACAAATCAATCTCCTTTTGTAACAATCCTAGCACATTCGAATGTGTCTCGGACATAATACCAATTGCGCTCCATCTTGCGGCAGGTGCATCTTTCATCAATCAAGCCACCTGGCCAGATCCCGTGGATAATTCCAAATTTTCACGTGATTTCCGAGCAATACCTGCTCGCATCAGCTGACATCTCTGGTTGATTGGCTGAGACATTAATTGACGACTGGTCAATACTAGACGTGGAATCAGCTTGTCGATTCAGCTGATTGCAGGCCACACGGACAGCATGGAATTTTTCTTTTCAGTCTCAAGCCTGAGGGCTTTTACATTGTATCATATTTGGCGTTGCATGGGGGCCATTCCAACATCGTACGATGATTGAGGTTGGCATTTGAGCCATCTTTCTACTGGATACCGAGAAGTATCTATTCCAGGTTGACATTGAGGCAGCTTCATAGAGCGTGGGAGGATACGCGAGAAGATATTTGGGGTGGTGGAGAAGGAGAAGAGGAAAACGTGTATGGTAGTACTGGTTGGAATTGAGAAGTCAAACAACTTAATTGTGCTCTGGCTTGACTTACTTGATATGAATTGTCGATGAAGAGTCTGACTTCGACGGATGAAGTTTATTGATTGAGTATAAGCTCTGCGATGACATGGACGTTATCATCGCCCCACCCGTACAAATTCGAGGATCTCTTGGTTCGAGGCTCGTCAATCCTTCGAATGGAAACATTCGACGTTAGAACTCCTTAAATATCTCGAAAACGAAAAGAGTAACCATATATACCAAGAGAGATCCGAGTTAGATCTGACCACGGATCTCAGAAGTCCGAGCTGATTCGAGGATCTCATTGAGCTATCCTTGGCCCTCTTCCCCTCAGCCAAAAGAAAACTACTCCATGTCGTCCAACCTTGTTAACGTCGTTCACCCTATTCATTATCTCTTAATACATTTAATCTAAGCAATTTCCTAATATGTTCTGCTCGCAGAGTTTGGCTCTGACCCAAGGTCATCGATTGGTTGTTGCACTTGGCGAGTACAGTAAGTAAGCGTCGGCGCTGCACACCTCTGACCTCTCTTTATTTAGAAATCTGATTTTGCCTTCTTAGTACGCTAAGCAGAAGGGTGCAGCTCATGTTGTCTGGTTGATGATGAGGCAGGCGGTGGCATTGCTCGTTGGTGGACAGAATTTTGCTCGCTTTGCGAATTTCATGGCGAGGTAATCTGCTTCACGCTGCTTGTCGAATTCATTGACTGATGTATTTGAAGGTATCAGCATGGCAGGATGAGTCTGAAAGGCATCATAATCAACCCACGACTAGGCATGGCAGTATCTGAATTGCTCAAATCAAGTCCACGACTTGGACATAGAAATCAGGGGGGTTGCATTCAAATTGATTGACTACATAATCCAGAAATTGCCGAACCATTCGGATAAGTGCCAATTTGAACAGGCCAGGCAAATCCATCCAATATCGCAGCATCGAGGGTAAAATACTTTAGTTCGCAGCTCATACAGATTTTTCTAGGTCACATGCACTGATTGAGATGTACTATGAGTTCTATGCGTTGTCCTGCTGCCCTCAAAATCTGCCAATTGAACACACATCCTAAGCCCTAGAATTTACAATCTCCAGCTAGCACTTCTTTTGATATTCGTATCCATACAATCATTCGTATATCCACTAAGTACGATCGCGGGTATTATGCCTCCTAATCAAACAAATTCCATAAATCCTGATCGCTGGTCCGCCCATAATCAAAAACGATGCCGCTATGTCAACTGCCAGTCAAATCAAACAACCTAACACCCTATCAATCAGAACCATTGAAATCAAAGATGCCCGCCGCCTTGTTCTTTCCCTTCCCTTTACCCTTAATTTCCTTTCCTTTGGGTCTGCTTGCAATAGGCGCCTTGCCTTTGGTCTTCTGAATCGTAGGTGATGTGGCTGTGGCTATGATCGGCTCCTTCGCCTTCTGATTTATGACTCTCGTTGTTGCCTTCGTAATCGGAGTGCCTTTCTTTAGCAAGGGTAGAGGAGCCCTCAATTTTCGACCGTTGGATCGTTGGAAGCTGCGCTCAACTTCCTCTTCCTCTAACTCGGGCGTATCTTCGTCCATCGGCTCTAGCTCCGGGTTACATTCAGGCTCGGCCTGGGATTCTTTGAGAGGCTGAGGCGTAGTGGGCCTCTCCCTCTCATCCTCCTCTTCTTCCCCGCTATCTTCTTCCCCGTCCTCTTCCTCGCCGGAGGGCTCATCAGAATCTCTATCGATATATATCCACTTCGCGACACCTCCCATCATTTCCTCTTCGTCTTCATCGTCATCCCGATCTGCATACGACTTCCGGGCACTCGTCCCTCTCGAGCTTCGTCTGGCGGCGGCCGGAGAGGGTGCTGGCGTGCCTATGGCTTGCTTTTGCTTCTTGAGTGATTTTGGAGTCTCCTTCTCCTTGATCGCCTTCTTCTTCATAGGTCTGGACTCGGATTTTAGCTTTTTCGTGGACGGTTGGCCTTCAGGGTCGTCTGGCTTGCGCTTCTACACTCAGTGGTTAGTTGCGGATTTGAATGATAATCTTCCTGTCAAAGAGGTTTCAAACCTTCTTCTGGTCGGCCTTCCGCACTACGCTGTTCAAAAGGTCTTCCATTTCTTCGGGTAGATACTGCTTTTCGGCGATTTCTTGAGCAACATCATGACTCGGCAGCGCAGCAAACAAACCAGTTGGCAACCCCACCTTAGAAGGCCAGACTTGCATGCTCCAGCCCTTTTTCTCCTCCCATTTCCTAATCACTGCCTGGGAGAGATCGCTCAGCACATACAGTCTTTCCGAATGCTCCGGACTGATACCGTCTCCAGCTTGCTTGACTCGCTCGGCATATTTGTAGATCAGTCCTATGTTCTCCTCCGATGCAACACTCGTGATATAGAAAAGAATATACCAGGCGTGATCTTTCAGCTCTACAGGATCGGTGCTGTAGTCAGGGTGATGGGCAAGAAGGGAGAGAAGTCGGGCGAAGATCGATTCCAATATAGGGGACTTTTTCTCGGCGAAAATCTTTGCGCGGGACCGAATCCATGTAATGATAGAGTTCCTGAATTCCAATTCGGGCTCGAAAGCTGTGAGGAAGATGATAGTATAGAAGCGGTTTGAGAGTTTGCCTTTGACAAGATATTTTTGAAGTTTCTCGACGAAGCCACGACGTACAGCTGCAAGTCTGTCTTGCGCAACGAAAGCAAGTCGATTGAACTCTGCTGGTGTGAGAAGGGTATCGAAAGTTCTCGTTGTACAGAGTTTCAACATCGATAGAGCCGCTTGAAGTCTTAAACGAGATTTATGTGCCTTGGGCGTATCCTTTTGCTTCGATATTTCTCCCTCGTTGAAGATTAAGGCATTCAGGAGCTTATATACAGGCCTAGCGATTTGTTTTGCGGCTTCAGGTTCTTCAGTGCCTCGAAGACGATTGACAAGAATCTTGATTGCCCATATCTTTGCCTGACACTCTTCACCTAGTTCTGAGTCAGTTTGCCAAGAAGAATCTTTATCTTGTGCAGCAGTTCGAACTTTGAGAAGAATTTGTTGGGTTGTGATGTCGAGAATCTCGTCACTGAGTTCGTCTGCAAAGTGGGAATCCATTACTGACAACTGGCTAATAGTGGCAAGTTTAGACAGAAAGTGATCTTCGCCATACTTCCAGTCCGTAGTACTTTTCTCCAATAGTTCCTTTGCGTGCATCTCCTTCCGATCGGAAGCGGCCATTAGGATACTGACAGCGTGCTTCGCAGCCTTCGGGGGTACACCGTACAACGCATAGTTGTTCAATGTCTGAATGAACTTGCGATCATGAGGAATGTCTTCTGGGCGCCTTTTTGCAAATTCTGCACATGCTCGCAATGTCTCCACGCTCCCTGGATCATTGGCTTTGACTTCTGAAGGGGCGTTGTCCTGTAAGGTCTTGCAAAGCTCCTTAACGTTGGATGAAAATAAATTTGGCATTCTCTGCGAAATTTCATGCATCACCTCATGCGCCGTTGCACCGAGTCCCTTTTCGTCGCTTCTGGAAAACTGAAGGAAACCCGGAAGATGACTTTTGTTGTACACGAGAGACGCCGAACGGTATATGATTGGCTCCAGGGTTTCCATGAGACCAGCTGGAGCTCCCGGTGCTGCTTGCATACGCTTGGCGAATTCCTTGATCGATTTGTGAACTGTCTTGAAGTCGCTATCAATGTCCATGGCAAATTGCAGTAGCTGATAGCTTCTTCGATCATGCATTTTAGCATACTTTTGCAGATCGGAGGTCGTCCGCAGAGGATCTGGAGAGTAGCCTACGAGCCATTTGATGATAGCATCAAGCTTAGCTTTGGTTTCTTTGGCCTTATTATCCATTACGCCTCCATTGTACTCTGTGCACCTTTTCAAGAATGCGGCCAGCACGTTAGCAAATGTTGATTGACGACCTAGCAAAGCGAACAATGCCTTCTTCGATTTCGAATCGAGAGACTTGACAAGGACGAGAATACGCTCAACACGGATTTTATCCGCGTCGAATAGGCCATCCCCGTTAGATTGGGTTCCTTGAGGTTCGCCATTGGTTGACTTCGGTCCTTTGGTCTTGGTCTTGGTTGGAGGGTAATTTAATGGAAGTAGCTGTTCAAACAAGACATGGTCTAGGAGCACGTTGACCTCGGTGTCATTTGCATAGAAAGCATCGCAGATCCGGGAAGGAATCATGCCCAATGCTGAGATGACATCGTCGTTGCCATCTGCGATCTCGCCTATGGCAACTCCCCATATTCTACCAAGCGTCGTCATAGCTTCAACACGAACAGCAGGCTTCCGATCTCGAGCTCTGTCTGCCAACGCCGATAAAACGGACCCAGGTGTGTTTACACCACCATTTGGAGCAAGCTTAGACATGATCTCCCGAAAGCTGAGGTTTTCGATAGCCTTCACTGCCGCGATCCTTACTTTCTCATCCGAATCTTTCAATTTTACCTCGAGTGCTTCAACCAAGGCCTTCTCATCGTCGCGATTCAGACCAATACCACCCGCGGAAGTTGCAAGAATTCTACCAACGGCGGTGGTCCATGTCGCCCGAACACTGGCGACTTTATCATTCTTTCTTCCGATGAAGCTATGATACACGCCAGGATGGGTATGAGCAAACGAAAGGGGGGAGATAGGCTTTATGAGAATGCTCTCCGAGACAGTAGAAGGAAGATCGTCTTCCAATCTCAACGGTGGGTAGGCTGCAGGATCCATTGCAGGTGGTGGGGGCGGTCCATGGGGTCCAATACCAGAAATAACATCGCCCAGAGTTTCTGTAGCAATCGATCGTAGTTGTACACTTTCAGCGGACAGTTGTAGTTCTAGTTGAGGAATGACATTCTGAAGGACATTTGGTGATGCTCTCCACAGCTCTCGTAGCAGATTGTGAGCCTTTATGAGTTCTTTCATATCATGGTCTGTGGTACCTGCAGTTGCCCCTTCATCGTCAGACTCCATAGCATCGCTTTCCTGCCGATGCCCATTGAGCTTGGGAGGCTCCGCACCGCCAGAAACGCTCATGATGACTTCTGCAAAGTACTGACTGATATGTCGTCCCATTGGCCCTTCACACGAATTACAGATCGTTTGTACCATATTGTAGGCTTCTGAGTACTCTTTAGGGAGCAGTGTGGATTGCTTGTCATCCGATTGCGCGTCTTTATTCTTGGATTTTCCAACTCCAGTACGCAGGAACTGAGCCATCATGATGTCTGTAACCTCAGTGGGAAGACCTGCGTGTTCGTCCACTACCGCCACTAGAATTTCCATCATATGATATTGAACATCCTTGGCAATTGGTTCGCCGGTAGAGTGTTTACTCGTGCCCGATACGATATCGAAAAAGGCAGAGAAGAGATGTAGAGTTAATGGATCCGAATTCGGGATATCCATGAGGAGAATAATGCTTTTGACTTGGGCCAGTGACATCAGAACGTATTTGTGTTGCGTATTCCATGCGTTCGCGGGGTCTGCGAGGGAAGGGAGGATATGGACAATGAAGAGCGTGAAGATGTCCTGTAGTAGATATAAGCTTCATTCTCCCGTCGAGCTGGATTTCCTACCTTGAGTTGCGAGCCAGTAAACGGCGCATTTGGAGCGCAAATCTTCAAGATATCTACCAAGCAGCATGCTGTGAAGGCGCGTACACCTTTGTCCTTATGACCCAGCAGATGCTGCCCCGCAAGTTCCTTTGCAACTGCCGTTAACGAGTCCTTGTCTGTCTCCTCTTGATCCATCTCTCGCAGCTCAGAAGATAGTGCATCTAGTCTCCCGAGGAGGTCCCCCAGAGCAATGGGCCTTCCTGCGCGCCATGAGAGCGGTTGATTGAAGGAAAGACCTCCCAGCTGTTGTTCCTCCTGAACTACCGCAGAGCGGCGGGGAGCCATCGTACGAGGTTCAGAGCCGTGAAGATTGAGGTGGGGATGCCTTCCAAGGTTTGGCTATGGCGATTTCCAATCGCTGATGAGGACGAGATATTGAGGTCGTGAGAGTTAGTGGGTTGATCTAGCAGTTGGGCGGAGTGGAGCTTCCCTGCGCGTCACACAAAATGGCGCCAAAATTTACGCGTTAGATACCTAGTACGGGCTGGAAGACGGCAGCCCACTTCGTCCATTCATTCACATCACCATTCACTTGGAGGATCAAATCGCATAGTTAGTAACAGCGATTAGTATGGAGACCGTTGAAGCAGTTTAGAGCCGATCAAAAGTTTATAAGATCTTATTATTCTTTTAAAGAATACATGCGAATATTTCCTACCGTCTGAATTAATTTTGGCTCTCGAGGGCAAAAGATGATGCCTCGGAGACATCGCCCATGGGTCATGAAGGATGAGTGGAGTAGCTCTTGTCCATATGTGTAATAGACCTTAATCACTCAGAGTCTTTGAACGATCTAGACTCATTGAGAACTAAGTCATTAACCAAAGACAAGAGCATACCTTCGTTCGACAATTACCTGCAAGCAAGAGCCTGCAATACCCCTTTTGGGCTCCGAGCCGCTCAAAGCATTTGAGTGATGTTGATCTCATAGATCCGTGTGATACCAAAGTCTATATCACAAACAGTAGCACAGGCTCTTGCCCATTACTGTACTATGAGTCGGCTGTCCATGTGCATATGAGATCAAATCTTTGATATCGATAAATGGACAGCATTGCCAAAGACCTAGCTTCGAGGTCGCAAATGATTTATGGCTTGTAAATGCTGTGAGTAATCCAACTTGTTTTATACAAGTATCTCAATCGCTCGCATAAGGTGAAATATTTCGATCGAATTTCTCGCCCGAGTCATCACATAATCCATCTTGACGCGATGGAGATCGCCAGGTATCATCACAGAGTACCCGATGGCGATGCTCGAATGGCCATCCTCTGTGATGGTGATATATAATATCTGCTTGGAGAACTTTCGTGCTTCGGTCAAGTATCTCAATGCCTTGAGTATTTAATTCTAGAGTTTGTGGAACGATTTGCAACGTGGATACATCAGCTGTGAACTTCAGGCCATCTGGAAGCCATGTGTAGCTTTTGGCATCGACCAATTAGGGTGAAGGACTCAAGAGTCAAGAGAGCAAAACGGATTTATCAGCCAGAAAGCGTTCTATGTGTTTGCTTTAACTGTTGGTCTTATTGAATAAGCTGGCTGTGCTTTATTGAATCAAGCTTGCATTGTTGTCAGAGTGAATCAATAGCTGTGATTCGAGGGGCAAGATGGCAAAGACATTCAACCTTTTATCATCGTTCACTTCGGTTAGAGAAAAAACAAGCTAGTTGCTGTTCACACGTGTTGTTGTTGTTGTTGTTGTTCTCGACTGGCGATATACACAAACACGTCAGAAACTTCTCTTCAACTTCAACGTCTCCTCCACCTCAAAACCTGGCAACCTTGACCCTTCAATATTGCAGCTTCAGCACCTGCTTGGTCTTTACAGACTCGTCATATATTGTACAGCCAAACATTCATTGAAGATCTCTTCATCCCGCAGTCCCACTTAACACGATCTTTCCTGTCAAAAGACAGACATCACGTCTCTAAACCGTCACGTCAAACAGTGATCACCTTCAAAATGAAGTTGTATCTATTCGCCACTTTGTTCGCACTTCTGGCTATAGCCACAACTCAGGTCCTTGGTATTAGTCCTGTCGAAGACAATGGTAAATCGCGTTCCCAAGTAAACATCTCACCGCTGACGTACCTTTCCCAGCTGCAATTGTCGTAGAAGGCCGTGGTTATACTCACCCAGTGTATGCCACAACAACAACAGTCGAAGTCAACACTGTCACTACTAAGTGCCCTGAATCTGCCCTCGCGTCGTCCTCCCCTGCACAGGCCACGATTCCGATCTCTTCCGCTGGCATATCACCTTTCTACACTGGTCTTTCTGTGTCAACTGCTATCTCTGTAGCCTCAAGCCCATCTGCACGCTCTGCTAGCACTGCTGAAGGTGCCGAGATAATCATCAGTACATCCACTTCATTGTCTGTCTCAACGCTCCTTAGCGTGAGCACGACTGGCCTATCTGTCTCAACTCTCCAAACATTGAGCACCTCGACAATTGAAACAGCCGTTCTTTCTACAAGCACATTCTTCTTCCTTACGTGAGTTCTAATTTTATTTGACGTGTAGAAGCATAATTATGGTTCCCCTTCTTCCCTTATGAAGCTGATCAATATTAGCACCCCCACTGCAAGCTCTTCAGCCGCTCCCACACACAGCATTGCCTCGTCCACCTCTCAAGTAATCGCCTCTGCTGCTCCGTCAAGCAGTGCCTCTCCATCGATCTCTACATTGGGTAGCCAAAGCTTCTCGCTCCTCCCCAGTTCCACCACCGCGGTCTCAAGTAACGGTGTCGTTTCTTCGATCTCCATCTCCTCAATCAATAGTGCCACCTTGGTAACCGTTCCTGTGTCATCGGCGCCAAGCAGCAGCGTAAATCTATTGTCTATTCTATCGACTCTTGTTGGCTCTTCTCAAAGCAGCAGTGTGGGATCTTTGGCTTCCTCATCAATTGTTCTCAGCTTGTCTCCAACTTCATTGGCACCGTCGTCTACTGCTTTACTCACGCGCTCTTTAGTTGTCAGGTAAGTTGATAATTTGAATCATGAAACATGATGTCTTGGGCTCATAATCTTTTACAGCCTGTCTTTACCGCTGGTCAGTTCTACTGGATCTACAAGCAGTGTTTTAACTTCGTCTATGTAAGTTTGTGCTCAAAACTTCATTCAAGCTTGGTTAATGATCGAAAGTGCCTCTTTGACCGTAACTTTAAGTACTTCCGTACCTGTGCCTAGTAGCTTGTCTTCAACCAGGTCTGTTTTTTTTTCCGAGCTTGTAGATTTACACTGACATTTGCAGCATCTTGATCCCTTCATCAGCTGCAGCAACTTCGTCCATGAGCTCTTCGTTGACCTTCATGTCTTCAATCGTGACTCTGTCTTCTGCAGCTTCGTCGTCCGCTGTTTCATCATCTTTGGACCTGCTATCCTCCTCGTCGTCTGTAGTTGGTTTGACTTTCCCCTCCAAGTATATTTCCGTCCCCAAGCCGCTTAGGTAAAGTGGCATATCGAACTAACACACGTTAGCATTCCGGCCTCAATTCTCCAGCCCCCTTCAAGTTTGTCTTCGAGGTATTTACATTGCATAAACCAAAATTTCAATCGACTAACCCTCCATAGCCCCTCAGCCACCGTGAGCTCGACCTCTACTCCAAGCACAAGCAGTACAACTTCGTACACTACGGTCACCTACTTCCCCTCCACACATTTCTCCACGATTACGACTAGTATCTCTGGTGCCGCTTCTTCCGCATTTCCATCCAGTATCTCAAGCTCAATCTCTCCGTTGATCTCTGTCCCACTTTCGAGTATCATCCCACTGTCCTTGAATACCACAACCATTACAATCCAGAGCCTCTCCCAAATTCAAGCCACCGTTACGCCTGACTACGTTCTATCAGTAACGACATCTATTTCATCGGATAGAAGCAGCATCATTGCCTCCAAGCAACCAGTCGGATCGTTAATTCCAGTCAGCTTATCTGCAGCTCCTGTAGTCAGCTACAGCACGCAGCCAGACTTTGCATCTACAACAACTGTTCAGGTTTCTCTCATCTCGGCCTACACTGTCCCAGTGGTCGCCTCAACCATCTTTTCCGGCGTGACTTTTCCCACATCATCCTGCACTTGCGCCACCCCGCTCACAGTCACCGTGACGCAGACTCTCCTTCAGTCCACCGAGACTCTTAGCCCACTGCCACTCAGTACTGCCACGGCTGTTACTACAGTCAGTGTAGTTTCTGTGAATTCAGGTGCCGAGACTGACACCACACTTTCCTGCGACCAATTCTCCAATGTCTCAGGCTTCGTCGGGTTCCAATGCCTTGCTACAGTTGCCGTCGCAGTTTCCCCCACGCCGACCACTCTGACCACATCGACAAGCTACACAACTGAGCTTTTGACCGAGGGGTCGGCTTACACCACTTCATCCATGTACAGTCAAAATATGAATCTCCCAACATCCCTCATCGCACAGGGCATGACTGGTATCAACTCATTGCCTTCAATTCAACCCAATACCTCGATTCACATCGGCAGTTCTGCCATTACCGGTGGCCCCACGTCTTCCTATGGCACACCCATTTCTCCTGGTTCTACTACCAAGACATCCATTGGTGGTGCAGATGGACCAGGAAATAACTTCAAGATGGCGTTCATAGTTGGTCTCATGGCCTTATTTGTGTTTGTCTAAAGCTCCTGATGACACCTGCGATCGAAACTTCAGGCTCAGGAGTGCAAAAGTGGGCTCATTGAGCATTATGATGAACATCATTGGGCAAAATACGATGCGAGGAACTGCAGGATACGATACGCTACATTGAGACTTTCCTTTCAGCATAATTAGAGGTCGCGGAGATGGCAAGTGAAGGATGGATGGATCAGGATTCGCGAACATCAAGTAATGTTCTCCTCACCTGACAGTATCTTTTGGAGGCTAGATTCCCAACCCTATTCAACACAATTCATCATGCTCCTCACATACAGCATGCCTCCTCCTTCGAAGACCAATCTTTCTTCAGGTTAGCGATCTCTTCGGATTGACTGCGTATCTGCGGTTAGGATGGGCACTTAAGGGTGTCGCATACACGATTTCTTTAGGTATTGTAGAGTAGGATATTCACGACAGACGCATATTAATGGGAATGGTTTGAGAAAGATATGATCTGCAATTTGCAGACCAACAATTCTTTGGTATAGACGCCTTGATCTTTGGATCTCCTGGCTCTTACCATTCCGAACCCCCTTCTAGATAGGCGCAACAAGACCAATTTCACTAAGACAGTTCTAGAAGGGAAGTGCTTGTGAATCCGTTTCAATATCTGAGGAAACGACCTTTTGCGAACGCCTTCCTTGGCTGACCATCCGGATCGAGACCCAGATCCATTTCAATACGCCGAATCCATCTCACGCACGCCTGTAAAAACGCCCAGACTAATTTACGCCCATCCATGCCACATTGAAGACTTGTATCCAGCGCATATACACTACTCTCATTGTGGCCTCGCAGGAGGTCCAGGGCTTGGTCGTGCTCCACCCTGCTCCTCTGCTTTTCTCTTCGCACCTCCGTTGACAGGCGCATTAACGCTTACACTTGCATTCCGTTTCCGCTCAGCCTCTTTCTGATCCATTTCGGCCGCTCTCCGCTTCCATTGAGTCCTGATATTCCCTGCTGCAGCTATTAAATCCTTCTCCGTGACTCTATCCGTGATACTCTCGATGACACTTTGGACCGTGGATATATGATTTGCAACGGTTTTGTCATCTCGGGGTCGCATGTATCGCCACCTTCTTCTTTCGTCCATCCAGCATTCAATAATTCTATCATTCCACGGCTCACATGCTGCTTTCATCATCTCCCATTGCTCTAGCTCGAGATACATGGTGCCGTACCATGTATCCTCCTTGCTATCACCTGCGTAGACATGGAGGTTGCAGGTCGGTAGGGAGTCGTAGTCCAGATACGGCTCTGTAATGCCCTCGGCGCGGTCAAGTGCGTCTGGTTGGATCAGAGGAAAATCGAGTACAAGCCGGAAATCAACACTATTCTCGTTCTCGGGCTTCCACTTCAGTATATGCTGATCAGTGCCGTGTTTGTACTCCGTCTCTCGACAGGTGAATATTAGGCCATCATTGCCGTGTGGTAGCTTAGGAAGAACATCCGTGAACATCATCTGAATAGCGTAACTAAAATTCATAGCCTTCAGTTCCGTGAGAAACCGTAAATGCGGCTTCTCTTCCGGGAACTCCTCATACAGCTTCTTATAAGGACTAAAAATGTGGTCTCGGAAGTATGCAATGCGTTTGTCCAGCGTCCGGCTCATGAGATTGTTGCCATCAAGCACCAGACAATCGAATACCAGGTATTTAGGTTGTGTGCCACCTCCATGGACTTTATCCATCACCAGCTCACCGTCAATTAAAGTATTGATGTGGAAGCCTTGACGGTCATTGTAGATTGGGAAGTGCAGCTCATCGGGTGGTATGTACCAGTAGTCGTTTTTGCGATCTATGAGGTATTGAGCCTCTTGGCCATGGTCGTCTTCTGTGAGGTAGAGGAGGTATCGCATTCCATCGGACTTTTCGCACACAAAATAGTCTTTTCGAGCTAGTTCCTCTAGATGTCTGCGGGCGAAAGAGACTGGTTGCGCTCCGGGGAAATTGGTGTTCTTTCTATTGAGGAGAGATGCGACTTCTTGGCGCATGTTGGATAGAAGAGGCTCCCTGGATGGTACTCGAATGCCAGGGGCAGATATGTTGTCCAATGGCGCCATAGGTGTGATGATAGTTGATATCAATATTTCTGTGGTGAAGGTAAGAGTTTTGGACGTGGAGGTTTTGGAGGGAATTCGGTTGAACGAGGGAAGACAAGTAGCGCTATGTGGAAAAATTATAACAAGTATTGGAGGTGTGCTGAGATCCTCGGAAGATGGTCGACTGTGTTGCTACCCCAATGTCGTAAGAAGCGTGTTGATGTGCTTGTTTGTCTTGCAGTGCAGGATTGAGCTTTGGGCAAACAAGAGGAGACCCAAGATTTCGTTGAGGGTTACAGTTCAACTAACTGTATACCGCCAGGTCTGCTGCAGGACTATGGTGTATTATATTACCGTTGTTGGCGATAAGCACAATCCATTAAAGAATTAGATGCAAAAGGGCCTGATTCATGGAGTTTGATCTAGACTCTGACGTCTTCTTGCGATCACGTGGTTGGTGAGACCCCACTAGCCACACATCACTTGATTTTCTCTTCCGACGACCTAAATCATTTACCTTGTCAGTACGTTCGTAATGCAGGACATCTCGTGCCCCCAGGAAAGTTCCATGTTCAAGCAATGAGAAAATTAGATCCTGCAGTCGAGAACTGAAGATAATTGATTTGATTGTTTTATTGCGCAGCTTGGCCACGTGTCCGTGGTCAAGTCGATCATTCCTCATCGGAGTCAGGAGTTATATCAAGCAACCAGGCACCGATATCCTAGATGCTGCTCGTGTTCTTCTCTTGATTAAGGATTGAATTTGATGCCACGACTCCAACAACGAAACTTATTTCAGAACCTGTTTTGATGCCTGTGAAGTCTCATGTCTCTGACGTTCATTGAGGCGTCGAAGAAGCATGAAGGATTTGGGATCCTATTATTCAGAGGAGCTAGTCAGCTATTTTGACATGGAAAGACGTTATGTCAGTTCGTACAACTCTTTAGTTTGGGGACCTCACTACCTGATATGAATTTGCTGCCGCAATCATTGTAAAGAATGGCCATGTACGTGTTAGCGTGAATACTCACGATGAGTTTACGATCCTAGCCCAGTTGGGCCTTGCCATAAAGAACTTTCAAATTTCAGAGCTAGGAAAGAATAATTTTATTGCAACTGCTCAACTCTTTTGAGCGACCTGAAAAGTTTTCTTTCAACAACTGCGAATATCAGTTATGCGCGCGGGATATCGCATATCAAATACTCAAATGCCTATAGAACTTATAAAGGTTCTATTTCCTCACCAAGTAGTATAGCACTATTTGAGCTTCAAGACAGGACATCTAAGTTTCCCTATCAAATAACTGCTTAGGTCACATTCTCCAGATATTCCCGGGTCCAAGAAACACGCGAGCTACATATCCCACTCCTATTCTCTAGTGCACGACGCCGGACTCGCTCAATGTATTAAGACGGGATTCAAAATCCGAAAACTATAATATACCTTGTATCATAAAAGAGCTTATTTCGTGGATTGGCATTGTGCATTCATTTGTTTTTTTTCCCCTTGACTTGGGAAACATCCACAGTACCGGATTTTGGGTAGCCTAGGTGGCCCATTCATCCCATCTACCTCCACCACTTAGTACGCTAGTCCCGGGCCCTTCTCAAATATTGCGGCTAAAACTCTCTACCGCCAGCAAGAAACAAACTTCATTATAACAAGATGGGCAACATGGAGGAGCATCGTCAACAAGATGATGACAAGTCTAGCCTTGCCTTGCATGAGAAGTCTACTGCTAAGGTTCTCTCCCTTCTCCTCTCCCATACGCCACCTTGCATAATGGCTGCTGACCTCACTTATAAACCGCAGTCTGATCGGTCAAGAAGTCAAGATGAGGACAAACCGAGTATGGCATTGCCTGAGAAATCCACGAGCGCTTTTACTCTATGCTATCCTCAACTTCCTGATGAATTGAGCTGTGTTCACCCTGACACATTGTCCCGAGCTGATCCCAATACTGGTTTCCCCTCCGACTCTCTCCCGTCCG
The DNA here is from genome assembly GCA_003988895.1 of Hyphodiscus sp. D1413. NCBI lineage: Eukaryota > Fungi > Ascomycota > Leotiomycetes > Helotiales > Hyphodiscaceae > Hyphodiscus > Hyphodiscus sp. D1413. Next base: position 795,715 of record QYAO01000032.1, read on the forward strand.
GCTCTCTCTCCTTCGACTCTCTCTCATCCGACTCTCTCTCCTCCGACTCTCTCCCGTCCGTCTCTCTCTCTCCCGACTCTATCACGGCGTCCTCATTCCCGAAATTCAGCAAACTCGTTTTCGACTTGCGTTTGAAGATTTGGAACTTCACTTTGCCTGGACCGAGAGTAGTGAAAGTCCGAACTCAAGCTTCCCGCTTTGACGAAAGACCTCTCCTGAACGCAACGGCAAAAGCTATGATCCGACACTATTTCTTCTCTTCGACCTCCCCTCCAACGATTCTCTTCGTCTGCAAGGAATCTAGAAACGAGGCACACCGAACATACAAACTGGTTTTTGGTTGCCAAAAGTTGCACATCGCAAACACGGTCTACTTCAACTTCGACCTCGACACGCTGCACTTTGAAGGTACTCAGCTGGACGGCCTACGATACATGGAGTTAAGGAATTTTACACGCGATCGAATGGGCTTCAGTCTTGAGAGATTCGGTGGAGACAAAATACAACGAGTTGCCCTAGCATCCAATATGCTATCCGAAAATTTCATTGAAACGTTGGACACTATGATGCATACCTCCATCTGTCTGTGTCTCCAATTCCAGAGCACAACAATGAGCGGCGTACGGGAGATCCTCTTTACAATTGATGCCTCAACCAAAGAAGGATTCGCCATCCAGGATGATTCGATATTGGTGGATTTGGATCATTCCGACGTTGCTAAGGATTTCGCGATCATACACAAGGATGGTGTTTGCTCCACTGGCTGTTTCATCAAGAATGCGCTTCTGCCAACAATCAGGGATTGGGAGAAGGTCTGGAGAAATCATGGACTGGACCAACGAACGGACAAGAGCTTCATTCCTGAAGTCAAGGTCGTGAAGGTCGTCAATTTGGCGGATTGATGGTATAGAGATGAACACAGAGAATCGACCTTTGCTTCCTCGGATTGGCTAGTAGCGATAGCTAGCAGATATAAAATTCATAAAACATGAATCATTTTAATGTGCATGCGCGGTGAAAGAAAATCTCACTGATATCATTCCAAGATCCAACCTAACGAAAGATCGTAGGTAAATCAGAACAGCAGAGCCCTCTGAAGATCCAAAACAAAATTCAGGTCCACAAGCTTCCAACCATCCATAATATTTGATGATGAGAACCTTGCAGATGCATCGAAAAGTTATTCTCTCCACTCAGCATGCTTTGTAAGACAAAAATTGTTCCTTTCACATCTTCCTTTTCGCAGGTATTGCCACGAGTCCTTTCGATTCCATTGTCTTCCACTGCAATGCCTTGCAAAGCTCATAAATGACCCTCAATGTCGGAGTTGGTATGCCAACCTTCTCAGCTTCCCTCAGCGGCTCTCCTACAAGATATTCATACTCCATGTAATTACCCTGTATTCCTGTTAGCCAAATCTACGGGTCCCTCTCCTCGAGATTGAAGAGTATACCTTTTCAATATCACACTGCATACTCGGCTTCAAGTATAAGTCCATTGGATCAAGATTTATCATTGTATCGATGATATCTCCTGGCAAATTGTGTCCCAACTGTTTCGCCGTCGCAAAGATCTCCCTCATAGCCGGCTTCACCAACCCCTCGATCGCTGTTCCGGCCAGCCGCATTCTTGCATCGTCCAAGCCAGTAATCGCACAAATAGGATTAAAGCATGCATTGAAAATCAGTTTCCTCCATCGGGCCCAAGGAACATCATCTGAAAATTTCACAGTAGACTTCCCCGCTGCGTTGTAGATGCCGATGAGCTCCTTCGCGGCGGCGATTTCTTTGGCAGGGTCAGCAATGGTGGGATTGTGAAATGCACCTAGGAAGAGAAGATCGTGCTCTTCATGGAGAATTGTGCCTAGTGCTTCCTCATGGGCGTCGATCATGGAGACTCCTGAGAGAACTATGTTGGTAGGGAACGCTTCGAACATCGCTTTTTCGATGTTGAGCCCGTTTTGAAGCATGAATATTATTGTGTGTCCTGGCGTTACAGCGGGTGCAATCAGAGATTGGAGAGTGGGTGGGATATCTGGGCAGTTCTTGGTTACTGTGAAAATGTAATCAAAAGGTGGAAGATTCTCCTTGGTGATGTCTGGTACTGAGTCTACCACTATTGACAATCGTAAGTGGGTGTGCGGTGGTGACGAAATCTAACCTGTTGCCTACATCTCGTTGGTTTCCATCCCGTGAGCTTTCCATGATCAACACTCTCAATTATGTATCCATTCTGATCTACGGCTTTGAAATTGGACCTGAGCACTGCAGTCACCACCGCCAACGCACCCACTTCAAGATTCAGAGCAGCAATGGCTCCCTGTCATGTTCTTAGAGTCAGCATACTGAATGAGGCATATTCAAGAATTGAGAAGAGGTTACGCTCCAGAAATGTTCGACGAGTCGATAACTCATAACTTTCAGAAGTAGGAAGTTCTACTCTAAGAAATTGGGGAACTTGCGACTGCCCCACCACCGAGAACAAGCACATTAGCTTTCTTTGTGACCATTGCATTGTCTAATTCACGAGCTTCACTCTTTTGAGGGTATTTATCAGAATCGCTGACTCGCTTCGGAAAGATCTGAGTGCTAAGATCGATATATGCCAGCAGACGAAGTTGATGAATGAATTATATGGCAATCAACGAGATCTTCTATAGTCGTGTGGTTTCTATTTCAATGTTGGAGTGACTCGGTGTTGCTGTCCGTGTACATCGAAGATTGATGTTCAGCATCCCACTTTTGGCCCCACACAAGCTCTTTTTTTTCCGGGGTCACTTTAGTAACTTGAGACCAAGGCTCATCGCCGTCTCCTTCTTGTTCGAGCGCTCCCGCAAAAGCTCCGGAATCTACGCCCCAAAATGGTCAAAAGTTCATGTCCACTTGTATGACATGGCTTGCATGAGAGGAGGGGCTGCGTCTTATCGCTGGCTCCCTCAAGTCAATGCTCCAAAAGTGGGGTGAAGTCTTCAAGGAGCAGAGGGACAGGTTACGAAACGCTACTGGTCTTGGATTGACGAATCAACAATGATTCAAAATAACTCATCCGTCTGAAATGTTTGGCTTCCTTCGAAACCGACTCTATTAAACCACATTTCTTGAGCATTTCGCTACTCCATATACCTCAATTGTCAAGTTGGCTCTAGGCAGTGAATAGCAACTGATGGGAAATTAGCTTATATTATAACATCTAAGGAAGCAAGAAATAGGGGCTATAGGAAGTATCTCAGATACAGCTAGGTTTACATAATACAGACTAGCTAGGTAAGTGGTGGTTTCTAACTGACATGTTAGCTCTAGACGTATTACGACCAGTTTTGAGCGAATTGTCATATATTGAGTGACATCTAACGAGTGTAGCGTACGGGGAAGTGGGCATTTGATGAATGCCAATATTCTACGTAATACAGGCCAAGTTAACAGGCAGTTTCAACTGACATCAATCCATATCAACATCCACATTTGGAGCTTCTGGATCGAAATCGTCGTCTAAAAGGAAGCTCGGGTCCCTCATATCGACCATCCCACAGTTGGGACTACTAATCTTGTAGCCTAGTCTTGCGGTTACCTCCTTACTCCATCCCTTCACCACTTCAGGCGGATACTCAACAAGGGTAGCGAACTCCTGCCTCAAAGTCCCCTTACACATAAACATAGCATATAACAGCCTGTTCTCGCTTTTCGAATAGTTCTTGCTTCCACCATGGAAAGTTGACGCAAGCATGAATGCCGCCTCTCCAACTTCCATCTCCGCATACACCAAATTGGAGTCATTTGGGCTTGCTCCATGATCATCGCCCCAGAGATGAGATCCTGGTATCATTCTAGTAGCACCATTCTCAACAGTCATTTTGATTCCGGGGACGAAGACCCCAAATCCATTATCTCTACCAGCTGTCCAGCCAGTTTTCGTGGCATCGGTATGCCAGGTATGATACATTTTGTCGTCGCGATGAAGTCGTTGGCCATCGGCTCCAGGGCGCACGTCGATACCAAGTGCTGCTGAAAGGAGAGGATGTGAGGTATAGTGATGAAGATTCTCATCGTACCATGTCGGGTATGTTTCTGCAAGGAAGTGCTCGCTGAGTGCCTATATTCGATTAAAACTCAAGATGTAAAGATTATAAGAAACCACATTCTTTGTACCTGGTAGAGAGGGTGCATGAAGAAGTTCTCACGACATGTTGGACTGCGCCATAAGAGACGATTACAACGTCTTGTCTCTGGTGGAAAGAGTTTACCCTAGACTTTGATTTAGTCGAACGATGATATTGCATCATGCTGACACTACTCACTTTCCAGGGCTTGTCTGCGTCGAGGAATGGTTTCACCTCTGCGTTCGCTCGGGCAACTATTTCGGATGAAACGTAATTTGTACATATACAGCCACCATGATTGGTTATGGCATCGATGAAGACTTCAATTGGAGCATCCACGGGGATACGCAGGAGTTGAGGAGGAGAACAGGATCCCATATTATTGATCTACGAAGGCTGTATTATAAAAGCAGAACTCAATCAAGAAATGAAGATAGGTAAATTCTTCCACGCCCCATATATAGTTGAAACTGGATCGCAGCAGCCTTTAGTGTCGTCAAGCACTGCATTAATTCGTAGCCGCAATTCGTGGGTTGGCGACGTCGGTTTTGATTCATCGGGATCTCTTTCCCTTTTGCATCCCCATGCTAGTTCCTGATAACGCAGCTGCCCCTCATTTGCCCAAGAGAATAAGTGTTTCAAGGCAAAGGGAGCAAAGACTTATTGAAAGCCAACTGTACGATTGAAAGTATTTTTAAGCATACGAAATATTCGGAGGAGAGAAAGCCACCAGTAGTATCAAAACCCACGGCTCTGGCTGCAGCTCTAGAGGCTGCTCAAGCAACCCTCGCGAAAGGGCGTACTAACAACCAAGAACTAAACAAAATCAAATTTGGCCTTGCCAGGAGAAAAGTACCGGAGGTTCTTCAATAGTCAACATAGTTGGGGGTGGGCTGTAGTCGACACGGCCTAGGAGGACCCACTCAGTACTCTTGTGCAAGTCTTTTCATCTTGAGCGCAGCTTCAGGTAAGATTGCCTCGTCGTCACCTTCTTGATCCTCTGCTGATATATGTTCCGTCATCAGGAGCAATCCTATAACTCGGTGGCCAGTTTCCAAGGGCTGCTTATGTAATGCCTCGAAGAAGAGAGGCACGAAGCCGTCCATGGGTTCCGCGATCACCCCAAGCCCCCCCTCCTCGTCCTCGGACTCATGCCTTTACGGGGTGTGTAACTTGTCGAGAACGCCATGTGAAATGTGATCTAGGCGCCCCGGCATGTGATAACTGCACAAGACTTGACATCACCTGTGAAGGGTACAGTCGAAAATACTCATGGATTCCATCAAACTTTCCAGAAAATTCAATAATATCTAAGAATGGGGAAATTTTAGATCTCCAACCTGACCAGGATGGAACAGCCAGCAGGAGAGTACTCTTTTCAGGTACGTTTTCGAAATCCTCCCTTCGGGTGTTCTAACGACCCCGCAGATGAAGATCGAGCTGCAATGGCTATCCAAATGAGAGACGAATGCTGTGCCCATTCCTCTGTCCTTGACATCGAACAGATACTTCGTGATTTGCAAAACAGAGTGCCCGAAGTAGAAACTTTTACAAGCATTGGCCCATTTGGAATATTACCGATGGCGCTCACTACGGAAAGCTGCAATGAAAGCATTGAGGAAATAGAGGGGTCGAGAGACGACGTCTTCGATAATGAGCAACGCATTCTGGCCATAGAACCTGAAAAGCCTCAAGAAGATATGAATTGGGGTCAAATTGGTGCCTTTGGTCCTTGGGACATGCTGCCACAAGGCTGTGCCATTCCCGTTCAGACTTACGATATGCAATTGGACGATTCGATTCTCTTCAACAATTTCTGCCACCAGCACCCCGAGACAGTGACTTCGGGCATTATGCAGCTCCCTGAACTTCAAGTCACTGCCTTGGACCTAGTTCCTTCAGGATATGGGCAAAGGCAGCACGACATATCTATCATCTCTATGCCGAATGATGCAAATTTGTTCAAGATCCCCGCCGAGGCTCGTACATTACTAGACTATTACTCACGCCGTGTCATTGAGGTGATATCAATTGCTCCATCGGAGAAGCCGCCTTGGGAAATCATACATCTGCCTTGCGCAATGAGCGCTTTGGCTGAGCTCATGGTGCATGGGGAGACCAAGAGCTTTGCCAAGATGTCTCTCTTTCATGCTCTACTATCTGTGAGCTCATACCACATTGGCTTAGCAAACACACATTTAAGGGACGTATCGCAACACTGGCGAGAGAAAGGAGCTTTCCATAAAAAGAACGCCACGGCTTTCTTACGAGCTGCTCTGACGAAGAACCTTCCAAAGGCAGCACGTGGAAAGTATAAAGAGATCTTAATGAGTTATTTGAGCATGGTCACCATTGGCGTAAGTTCAGCTCTCTCTCGAACCCGCCGTGTGATATGGGAATGGCAACCGCCTGAACCGCTCTTGACTCGAACGCAGGACCTTGTGTTGTGGTATTGACCGGGAGATCCAATTTCGAATGATCCGAATTGGTCAAATCTTTTCGGTGACAGCAATATTATCCCATGATTGCTTGCTGATATTTCTTTAGGTCTTCAGCGGAAATATGCAAGATTCTCACGCGTATCTGGCTGAGAGCGAAACTCTCATTCGAACTCATGGCCTCCCAAAACCTTTCAAGTCCCAGAAAGTCTCCAAACTCCACCACATCTTCTCATACTTAAGGATCATTGAAGAGAGTACATCACTTGGCAGAATCAATAGCCATAGAATATCAAATGAACCCACCGATGACTGGTCCCCCATGAGCGATCAAACACACTCCGAGACTGCCCTTGTGCTCCGCGATGAGAAAGACCAATTGGCGAATTCAAAGCTTCTATGGTTCCAAGACGAGCCCCATGATCTAGAAGAAGACCCACTCTTTATCTCCATCTATCAAATGCCGATGACTCTGTTATCTCTGCTCTCACAAACATCTTCCTTATACAAGGAACTTCGAAGTCAAGCTTCCAACCCAGAGTTTCAGCACAAATGCCAAGTAATTGAGGATCGAATATTCAAGTGGAAGGCTCCAGAAAATCTCACTGTCAAAAAGAATTCTGAATCGACTTCGACTGGGCAAGGTTCATTGTCGCTTCCAAGCACTTCTGCAATAGCAGCGCACTTGGTAACTGCGATGCATCAAGCCCTTATTGTGCATTTTCAGCGGCAGATTCGCGGAACCGACCCAAGAGTCCTTCAACACTATGTTATGAACGTGGCGGATCACCTCTTAGCTCACGAAAAACTTAAGCAAGCTTTGAAAATTTTGGCTGCCCCTTTTCCATGGCCTGCTTTCATCGCTGGATGCGAAGCCTATGACCCTGTCGCACGAGAGAAAGTTGGAGATTACTTAAACTGTGTGCGGTCCTATAATGTTGGAAATATGTTGGAAGCAGAGAAAGTTATCCGCGAGGTCTGGAGAAGGCGAGGTCTTGAGATGGGTGCCAAAAATTGGGATGATGTACTCAAGGACTGGGGAATGCATATTGTATTGACATGATTGCGAATTGGTCGACCTGAAGGATCCTCATATCAAATTCATGCTCTCGGGGTATTGTTGCATATCCCGCCATTTATGTCAAAGTCAACCTTTCCAGGGATCTTTTAGACAAATGTATGCCACTTTCCAAGATCAAACAGCAACATATTCTTCATCCAAATCGAATTTCGGAATCAGCATCATTTATGTTCTACGGGGTATATCTGTCCGCCTTGCCTATCGGCTTTTTAGTACCTTTGGGATATTTGTGGAGGGAGAATACGAAGAGAGACGAGGCCGAGGGCAATGTCGGGGAATACCAGCACATTATTGACTTTGAAATCATGTACAGGGCGGATCAAAGGAAATAGAGATTTCAAAGACTCTTACTGACTGAGCAATGGGTTGGTAATGGATGCTACAGAACATTAGTAGGCGTAAGGCATACTTATTTGCTATAATTGTCAGAGCGATTGGGTTGATAATTCTGCAGACTGTGTGAGCGACTTGGATTTAAGTACAATCTAGCTGAGCAATAGAGTCCTCATCGAGACCAACTTTTGCATAATTTAGATAGAATTTGGAAGTGGAAGCTGACTGGTCCCGAACTCACTTCAGCATAAATTCGCGAAGGTGGTGCCATCTTTGTCTGTGAGGTTTCTGAGCCGTTTATACAACAATATTAATACAGTCTCTCAACAATGGCAGTCATTTACAGCTTCGATCAGGACTTGGAGAAGGGACTGCTGAGAATCGGGAATCGGGATTCTTCCGGAATGGGTCTACAGATCGACATGACTCAGTTATCCTCAAAGTTGCCGTTGGCCACCTTCATGATTTTTCCTTGCTTACCTACGGTGATTCGTCAGAAAGTCTGGCGCCATACCATGCGCCCTCGAATGTAAGTTGTTGGATATTAAGAGCACTCTGTCAATGCCACAAGCGCAGGAGCGGTTTGATTCACGGCTTCAGATGTTCAGCAGACACCAGACGGCAGCCCCAACCAGGCAAATATTTCTAGTGATTGGACTCCGAGCTATGGCGGCTCTCCAGCTTCTAACTGTGTCAATTGTGTCTACCTTTTCGCCAATCGGAACTCGTGAACTTATACTGATACTTTTCTAGTGTCAAAACCCGTTGCATTGGAGCGACCAATCAAGTTCATGGACGAACCGGCATGGCCATCGTAAGATTTGTTTTCGTATCTCCTACGACAATTCGAGCGGCCTTAGTCGTCTGCAGAGAATCGAGAGCAGAAGTACTGCTTGCTGGCTACGTGTTGACTTTTGGTTTCGATGATCCATTGCTATCCGGCAGAATTTGGTTCAACTTTGATATCGACACGTTGTATTTTGAGGTATGTTAACATGTATTTAAATATTGAATCTTCGAATACTCTATATTTCAGATACCGAGATTAAATGACATTAAGTATACTCCTCTTGACGCTCGTCTTATTGGAAGTATCCGCCCCGTGGGAAGGAACTTGCAACGGTTCGCCGAGAACAAGTGAGTTGTACGATTCTGTCAATTATCTTGAGAAATTGAGGCTAATAGTAGAATCTGTAGCATGACACTAGCAGGTTCAGATGTCGATCACCTCAAAATTACCCGGCAGGGTATGAACATGATCAAGCACATCGGTCTTGGATACCTCGTCATGGGGCCTGTTGGGAACTTTGCGCAACGGGACCTCAAATTCCTCAAGAACTTCGCTGGACTGACGCTGGGCTTCGACGTACTTGAAACAGGTGCTGGATGGTGGCAAGCGCCTAGGCTCACCATCTCCAACGAGGCAGAGTTCGAAAGGTTACCGATGGCGGGAAGTGTTGAGTTGAAAAATTTGCCTGTGCTTGCCCAGAGATTAGTGTCATTGGTGTAAGTTCACAAGCAGCCTCGACTGCCTTGTCAGTCCGGAATATTTCCATGCAGAGAAAACTGACTTTCTAACTCTAGATATGTAGAGAAGGCTTGGGTCAACTCCTGGAATGCAGCGACCCGAAGGGTGGATGGAGTCGTTGTTAAGGCCACAGCTATGAGGGTTGTTGGTGAGAACCGACCTTGGTATCGTTATAACTCCATCCATCCTCTTCCTTGCTCGACGCCCTATGTCTGATGTAAGAAAATATTCGGTTCAAGAGAGGTTAACAAAAGCCCGAATATTTGAAACCACATCAAATAACGAATGGGAGCAATTGGGATGCTAAGTCTCCGTGTCATGATACAACCTCAAAATATTGCAAAGTCTGGATTCATGCAAGTGTGATTGTATTGTCCTATGGAAATCTCTATTTTCAAAACATGAGGAGTAGTATCCTCACACATCTGCTCATTTTCTCTCCCGACCTCCATTAATCTACATCTCGTTTGCTAAATATGCAAATCAACGATGTCGATGTAATGGTAATGAGATGTCGAAACTGATCCATAGTGAGGAGGGCCATGCCGCTTTCAGAGTCTCAAATCTGAGCTGCGGTGATATGATTGTGCGTATAGCATTGAAAATGAGAGCAAAAATCGTATGTCGAAATCATTCTCCAGGAATGCGAGTTGCTTCATAATATTGGCATGCGGACCACAATTTCGGTCTTTGATGAGAAGATAGCTGGAAATCACCGCTCCTCCCATGCAGGCAACAACCGAACTTTTCTTTTTCTCTTCAGTCCGGACGCCTTATGTTCCTCTTTTTCTCTCTCACGCTCTGCCCTCATTCTTGCCTCAGCGGCCTCCAAAGCTTTGGGTCGGATATCGGCTCGGATTTTCTCATTTCTTGCACCTCTGGCTCTCAACAACGCCTCGCTAGCCGGCACACCCATCAAACGCTCTGTCAAGTGTGCTTGCCCTGCGGCTTGCTGAGCCTTCGTTTTTTGTTGCTTTCGGGGATGATAATCGCAAGTGGGTGCGTGAGCTTCGTCGCCAACTCGCAAGATATTATCCCAGGACGCAAGGCAGACGAAGCACCATTCTTTTCCACACAGGCATTGTAAATGATCACAACCATCTCGCTTAGAGACACCTTGATTGCAGCTTGGACATATCTTGGACTGGTCCTGAGCCAACAACTTGGCCGTAGCTTCGGCTTCTTCCAACCGCTGGATCTGACCATCGTCGCAGTCAAATTCTTCGCAGGTCACACCCTCGTGCCAGGGGAGCTTATGGTGCACGCAGGTCGCAAAGGAGCAAGTATTGCATATCATTTTGGGCTGAGTAGTATCGGTGTGAGCCTGGCCCTTGCCACATCCCGGAGAGAGGCACATGACAGTATCTGGAAGAGAGATAAAGCAGAGGTATTTGTACCTAAGAGATCGCACGTCAGCAAGGCTTGAAGAACAAACCGCGAACGAGGTAAGAGGTTGAGATCGAGAGTGAGAGGTTCAAAAATGAATTTTATTACAACTTACCGAACAAAGTCCTCGGGTTCGGCGTACTTCTTGATCTCTTCCAAGGAGAGCTTCTCGTCGCAGAAGGGGCAGTTCATGGCCTTTAAAGCAAAGCGTTCGAGAATAGAGTTGATGTGGTCGGCCATACATGGATAGCAAGTTCTTGTCTCCGAATCGTGGTTGCAAGTTGACGTGAGCTTTGATGGAGCAAGCAGGTCAGCTGAGGCCATAGCTTCATAGCAAACACTGCACGCGTTTTCTGTGTCTTCTGGTGCATTGTACGGGATCTGGGGTTGTTCAAAGCTCGTCTCGGTATTTGATGCTTCTTGTTCTTCATCTACGTTTGTACCATTTCGTAGACCCTCAGATATTGCTGGAGCTGTCGCTTCTGCGATGATGCCATCCTGCTGACCTTGTGAGCCAGCCTCATTCATCTCGGTATCCTCGTCCTCGAAATCAGATTCATTATAGTCCTCGAAATCAGATTCGTTATAGTCCTCGAAGAATTCCTGATCCTCCAGGTCTTCTCTGATATCGTGCTCAGTTTCAACGATTGCAGGAACAGTGCTTGCAGGTCTTGGTGCGGGGAAGTCGTCTGGGTTGCCTCCATTGCTCAACCAGCTCGTGATATCAGACACTTCACCTTCATCCAGATCACTAGAGAGGTCAAATAAACCTGTGTATAAAGCCGCTCGATTTCCTGGATTGGATGGAAGTCGAGTGTATTGGCGAAGGATCTGCTGCATATGCCTGGAATCATATTGACGAAAAGTGAGGCCGAAGACCGTCAGACGGCTTCCGTCGTTGGATGCCATCGTAATGGTTGATTTCGCGACGGAGAGAAGAGTTTTGTTGTTAAGAGAAGTAACGAGGGCGAGGCTGTAGAAGTCACGAAATATCTACTTCCAGTTCGGTTAATAATCGGTAGAGCTGACGAAGGCTCGCTATGTTGCAGCCTAAATAATTTGTTGTGCAGATGAAGGTCGATGGGATTGGTAAATAGTTCTCGAGACTGAAAGAACCTTCACTCTTAAACTGAAGACTCGCGAGAACGAATACGAGGCCGGCTTGAATCTGCTTGTCGATGGCATTCATTCTGGAGTATCTGGCAATCGCCTCCCAGAAGCAGAAGGATGCCGCTCAGGGTGACAAGGACGGAGTGAATATCTCTAGAAAGTTCTACAGACCACTCCTACACTAGGTCACTAAGTAAAGATCCGAAAGCTCTCTTTGAGGTGCTGATACGCTTGTCCCACAAACTACGGAGGAGAGGGGGAAACTGCGGTCGATAGATAGACTTATCTTGGTCATTCTGAGGGCAAAGTGACTATGATTGTGAGGAATCGTGCTTCGAAATACCATTGAGCATCCTTTCTCAGAAAGCGATCATTTAATATTTACAGAGATGATTGCAACGAAGGATTGGTATTGCAAGAGGACGAGGAGAATTGAAAGATACCGCCGTTGTTGTATCACGTGACAACAACGTTATTTTCCGATAAATCTTTCTCGACCGCATGACTCAGTATAGGGGTATGGGGATTCTCAATCGAACGACTTGGCTTACTCGAGATTGAGAGTCGTGATTTTCGATGGGATAAGCTGAAGGTGTAGTGGGTGAGGAGGAGGTGGTTCGGAGAGATAGCCTGAAAATAAATCTGGCATTGGGTGGTTTCTCGAGCGTAGAGGGAAGATTTTAGGAGTAGAAGGGATTGAGATATTAGCGATCTGGAGACATCGCTTGAATGATCAAGAGCGCTTCAAATACAGTCACTGATGGACCTTTGGTCGAACTACGGTTTTCTAGACTATTTTGGCTGTATCCTGCAAAGAAGGTTAGGACCTAATATTGTAGGATATTATGGTCTTTTACAAGCGTTTGCTGACTTGGGTGTCCTGAGATAGATCCAGGGGAAAGGCGGGGCTTTAGCGAGGCTTCGCGCAACTTCAGGGGCGTCTGTGTTCTGAGTAGACAGATTTACCCACGCCACTTCGAACAGACTGTGCCAAATTCCGCGAGAATCTTCCCACTCTGGATTGCCATAGCAAGATTATGTTTTCAACGGCCTGCCACCCCTCTGCTCTTTACTTTCTACCTTCTACGCTCTTCCACTCTACATCGGTCACCTCGAGCCCCAAAGAAATATCAAAAGCCATGATCCAATGGAGCAAGACAAAAGTTAACCGCTCTTTGCGACCTTCGGATAAAGACCCCTGTACCGAACTTGCCTTACTTACGCGAGTACGAAATCACCTGAGGCTACGAGAAATCCTCTTTCCAGCTAAAGGTAGATTTTCATTTTCAAACATATTGAGGTTCGCCTGAAATATCTGTGTTACAGTATACTGTGATATAATTTAGAAGGTGATTGCAAAAGAATAGGCGTACAATATAGAACACAGTAGATTAATGCGATCGGCCCTGGGAATGAAGGCATGCTAGATCGAGTCTTGGCGGGAGTCTGTGCAGGTACTGTACAACAAAGGCGTAAACAAGCTTTTGCTGTCTACAGCCACACCGTTGAAAACTGCAGAATCATGGCAAATGAAGACTAAGCTTTATGTGTATCCCCTTACATAAATGGATTATTACACAAAGAAGCCAGGAATCATAAACCCAGAATGTTCCCGAGATTTGAACTCCGGAAAGGACATAAAAAGAATAGAAGGGTGCCGGCTTCCGTGAAGGATTCCATAGTCTAGATCGCATGTCTAGCCGAATATGGTCGGCGCCTTACTTGACAATACAGTAGAGCCTCTATCGGACCTGATCTAACCTTGATGCAGATGGGCTCTGTCATATGATTCCACATCCATCATTTACGGAAACTCATTGCATCTGAATTCAAAACCTATGCTTGTAGATTAAACCTATGGTACTCAGCGCGTAAGTATTTATCAATACGTTGAATAAAGTGCATAGGCTTCTCTCTTATTTGAAGAACGTTGATTCCTTCTCCTTAGTATGAAATACAGATCTATGTGCTGGGTGGTTTCTGCTGAGTGATTCGAAACCAACTCGCTCCTTGATCTGCTTGAATTTATCCGGGAGAACCATTAATCCAGCGGATATTCTACAGTACCATAAACCACCCAGATTCCTTCGCTGGGTTGTGTCGTTCCTTGATCTCCGTTTCTGGATATTAGCTGCATAGTCCCGCTGCACGCTCACAATGGACTATCGAAGAAGCCCTTTTAGGTGACATCGGAGGACTTGTAGTCAACATCGCAAGTGAGGGGACTGTTGCGACCTGGAGGCCCCAGCTGGAGGAACAGTCAAGACCTTGATATCAAGCCATGGCAGAAACGCCGCCAGGTCCAGGTCCACATCTCCGCAGACTTTCTGGTAGCGGCTTCAAACGATTGACTCAAAGTCAAGTTCAACTTCGGAAATGTCCTCTCTCCTACAAAGTCGTAGCTCAGAACAGAATTCTATGAACCAAGAACGGGCAAGAGTTGGGATACTCTGCGGAGTTCTGGCAGATACGAGAAATCCGTGCTTTAGCTTCGCCGCCATTGCACCGAGGGCAGAATGTTTGGCCGAGATCTCGTCCCCGGATCGCTCAGGGGTAATAAATGGGGAAGTTCCTTCGTGCGGCGACCCAGTCACCTCATTGGCGCACCCGTGCAGATGCACGAGCCGCTTTCAGCCGTAATTGGTTAGAGCACCAACACTTGAGATTGCGCTTCCAAATTTCCAGAACTTGACCGCGAGAAAGGTCAACATGGACATGGAAACAAAACGTGCACGAGGTGACATGGGATTTCCCCATCTCCGCGATGCATTCTGCCAGGGTTCTTGTAGACCCGCTGCTTGGATTCGAGCAACGTGCCTCGACCCGGGAGGCAAAGTACATATATACTTACCCGAATGAGGAAGCTCTCAAAGTCCTGTGTCTGTGCCTTTTAACGGCCCTTCCCTTCTCCTCCGCTCTGTCTCTGTCTCTGTCTCTGTCTCTTCACTTCCTGCGCGATTCTCTCGCTGTCTCGCCATGGCTTCGATGTCGTGGAAGTCGACGATGTCGGCCGTGATGTCGTCCACGTTCGTTCTTTGCTTTCTCTCACTTTGCAGTCATGTTGGCGCCCTCGGATCCACGGACACAATTACGTGGGGAGGTGATAATTCGAGGACTGGCTACCAAACGTTAGACCACCCTTCCTCCAGCCTCCACTTTTGTACTGACCAGGCAGTAATCATAATATGGACCCAACGATCGTCGGCAGTGCGCAGTTTGGTCAGCTGTTCAAGACCTCTCTCCCTGGGAAATACGGGGGAATCCCAGAGCAGGTCTTCTCCCAGCCACTTCTGTACACCACCAATTCCGATGGTGTTCAGTACATCTACCTTGCTACTGAGCAGAATAATGTTTATAAGATAGATGCAACGACTGGCGTCATTCTTGCTCAGAGAAATCTACACATTCCATTTCTGGCGGCAGATTTGAATGGGTGTGTTGATATCAACCCGCATATTGGCATAACAGCTACCGGTGTCATCGACCCGGACACAGAAACCTGGTACCTGACCTCCAAGACCTACTTGAACCAGACAGGTGGCGTTGGAGTAGCTCAAGGGAAACCCGATGGACGGTACTATTTCCATGCCATCAACGTCAATGATCTCACCGAGCGTCCCAACTTTCCGGTCAATCTTGAAGGAACCGTCGCAAGCAACAATCCGATAAGAAGCTTCAATGGTGGAATTCACCACCAACGCCCTGCGCTGCTCCACAGTGGACAGTACATTTATGCGGGTTTTGCGAGCCACTGTGTGCAGTATAATTTCACGGGTTGGATTATGGGGTGGGATAAGACGACGGGGGCGATTGTTGAGAGGTTGGCTACTGAGGGCGCAGGTGTGCCAAATACGACTCCTGGAGGTGGTGTATGGATGTCGGGTGGCGGACTGACTTCTGATGACGCTGGATCGATGTTCTTTGCTACTGGGAACGGATACGCTTCACAACTAAGCACCATCCCAGTCAACGGCCACAATCCTCCTACCGCTCTAGAGGAAGCAGCCGTTCATATGACAATCAACGATGATGGGAGCCTGACTATTGTGGATTTCTTTATGCCTTGGGAGAAAACCCAACTGGATGGTGCAGACCGAGATCTTGGAACCACCCCGCTCGAAATGCT
The DNA here is from genome assembly GCA_003988895.1 of Hyphodiscus sp. D1413. Lineage (NCBI taxonomy): Eukaryota > Fungi > Ascomycota > Leotiomycetes > Helotiales > Hyphodiscaceae > Hyphodiscus > Hyphodiscus sp. D1413. The sequence continues at coordinate 811,813 of QYAO01000032.1, forward strand.
ACCAAGCCAGTTCTCTTGTGGTAATATCAAGCGCATTGGAACCGTGACTGGGAAATCCGGAAAGACGTATTGGCTGAATTTGGACGACTTGGGAGGGTACCAGAATGGCCCGAATAAGCTGGACGATATTATTCAGGTTTATCAGAATGAGAATTCGGTGTATGCAGGAGCTGGTGTGTATCCACTCGAAGGCGGATATATCTACATCAACATCGTCAACTATCCAACCAGAGTCTTTCAATACTCTTGTGTCAATGGCGTCCCGTCGTTCGCGGCGGTTGCGACTACATCATCCAGTAATGGATTCGGTGTGGGTCATGGGACTGTCACCTCTCTTAATGACCAGCCGGGGACTGGTCTTCTCTGGACAAGTGATTTGGTTGGTCTGAATCTCCGGATTTATAATGCTGTTCCCGTCAATGGAGGAATGACAATGATCAATTCCTTCAACGTTCCAGGGCTCAGCAAGTTCACTCGTCCAGTCTTTGGAGATGGTAGAGCTTACTTGGGCACGACGCAAGGATTTTTCTATGGCTTTGGAGCCCCTGTCAATCTCCCTCTCAATTGCTCGTCTCCATATCAATTCGGGACTTCAAATCTCCAGACTCCGACAGCATCCATGGTTGTCACCTGCACAGCCAACATTGCCGTGACTGTCACAAACATCACACTCACCGGGGATCCTAATTTCAACATCACTGGCGTTCCGGCTGTACCTCTTGCAGTCGCGGCTGGGAAGTCCTTTAGTTTCAGTGCCTACTTCAATCCCCAAGCTGTTGGCCCTCAGTCATCGGATGTGGTTGTAGGTACCACCAACGGAGTAGCTGGATACAGTATCAGCACGCCAATTGGACTTCGTGGTACTGGCCAGAGCGTCAGCCCATTGCTTTCAGTTAGTCCCATTACAGTTGCTTTCTCGGGATATATCACGGGACAGCAGGTTGGAGGGGTGAACCAGACGATTATCTTCGAGAATCAAGGAAACTCTCTCTTAACCATCTCGAGTATTCAATACTCATCAGTGAGCGAGACAGGCCCATTCGTTCCTCCTAATGGCACTGCGTCAGAACCCCAAGTGGGACCCTTTACGTTCATTGGCCTTCCTTCGACAATGCCGGGGAACTCGGCAGTTTCAGTGACCATCAACTTTGATACATCAACAAGCGGTAACTTTGGTGCTTATCTCACTGTCAATTCAGATGGCGGGAGCAAGATATTCGATGTGGTTGCAACTTCAGGGGATGCTCCAAAGGCGATCCTGGAGTTTCAGACGACGGACGGAAGTGGGTGGGTACAATATCAGTCCGGTACGAATTTTACGTTTGGAAATGTCACCGAGAATACGACTCGATCTTTGAAGATGCGTCTTACCAACAATGGCACCGCAAATGGAGTTCCCCTTTCAATTACTGTCTCCAAGCCTCCCTTTGGCATTGTTGGGAGCATCATTGGTTCCAATAACAATGTCGACTTAGCAGAAGGGACTTCAATACCACAAGGAGGAAATATGACCGCCACATTGTATTGCTCAGTTCCAAAGGAACAGTGGAACACTGATCTTTACTATGGATATGCGCAATGGACGATGAATACTAATGATCCAACCTTCGACAAACAATTTATTCAGTTCGCCTGCACTGCCGTCAGTGAACAAGCACCACCTCTGCTTTCCAACGAATACGGCAAATACCGATATGAAGGTTGTTTCAAAGAGAACAACCCAGGTCGCCAGCTTAAGACGCAGCTCTACGGAAATGCAAACAACACGGTTGCAATGTGCGTTGCTGCTTGTGCTGCTGGTGGCTACATATTTTGCGGAACTCAATACAACGTAGAGTGCTGGGCCGGCCCGACGATTCCAACACTCCAAGTTGACGATGGTAACTGTAATTACCCTTGCTCGGGTAACATAAATGAAATATGTGGTGGGAATGGGGTTGGCTCTGGGGCTGGAGGAGCTTACATATCTTTGTTTGCCGACAGTACCCAATTTGATGGCAATACTACCTCGCCCCCTAATCCAGGAGGACCTTACGTCAATCCAGGGGTCAACGGATACACAAGCATCGGATGCTATACTGAAGCCACCAATGCGAGAGCTCTACCAAATGGAAAGACGATGGTCAACAGTACGGTTGCGGTCTGCGTGGCTGCTTGTTCGGCTTCGAATTACATCTATGCAGGATTGGAATACGGACAAGAATGTAAGTTAATCTATCTGTTTACCTGAGCCTTCTGACTTTCTAGGCTGGTGTGGAAATTCTTTCAGTGCTGGGGCTGTTCCCACAAACATCACTGATTGCAACATCCCTTGCAAGAATAATGCCACGGAATACTGTGGTGCAGGCCAAAGACTCAATGTCTATGAAAGCAATAGTGCGCTTTCATCTACATTTTCTTCTGGAGTTGTCTCTTCAACGACATCTAACTCGTTGTCATCAAGCATAATCAGCTCCACGCCAATTTCTCCTTCTACCAGTACTGGAACGGGTACTCCCTCTCTGCATTCATCCGTGTCATCTACATCGACGACGTCGTCCTCAGTCCCAACGAATACTGGGCCAGCAATTAAATATGAAATCGACAACTGGGCCTTCCAAGGATGTTGGACTGAAGCAACGACCGGCCGGGCGTTGTCCAGCCTTACATTTGCGAATGATTCGATGACCTTGGAATTGTGTGCAGCATTCTGCAGAGGATTCCAGATGTTTGGTGTAGAATACGGTAGAGAATGTAAGTTTTAAACTCAATTAACTTTCAATTAATTATGAAGACCAAGGCTGATCCAATAACACAGGCTATTGTGGCAATACCTTAAATGCCGGAAGTGTCAATGCCACACTCCAATCGGATTGCAACTTCCTTTGTCCGGGTAACAGCTTGGAATACTGCGGCGCTGGACTACGACTAGAACTGTATAGCAGCGTGTCTATATCTGGTTCAACTTCATCTTCCGGTTCCGTCACATCGACTCAATCCGCCACACAATCCGCCACATATCAATCCCCAACCTCCTCTCCAACCTCATCAGCATCTAGCACGAAACCATCATCCTTGTCCTCTTCCTCAACCCCTCCAACCTCATCAACATCGAGCACGAAATCATCATCCTTGTCCTCTTCCTCAACCCCTCCAACCTCATCAACATCGAGCACGAAATCATCATCCTTGTCCTCTTCCTCAACCTCTCCAACCTCATCAACATCGAGCACGAAATCATCATCCTTGTCCTCTTCCCAAACATCCTCCTCAACCTCCTCGCTTCCCCCCGCAGCATACACAGGCCCACCTGTCCCGTCAAATGGCAACGTGAATTTTACAACTTACAACTGCGTCGCTGAGCCCGTAGCCGGTCGCTTGTTACCCTCACAAGTCGACAATAACGGCACGTCGATGACAATCGAGAGATGTCTATCCGAATGCTGGAAATACGCCTACGCGGGCGTAGAATACGGTCGGGAATGCTGGTGTGGCAATTCCCTGAACTGGGCCGGTGATCCAGGTAATACGACGCCAGGCAAAAACCTGACAGATTCTCCTGCGGGCAGTGATTGCGGCTTCGTGTGTCCGGGAAATTCTAGCGAGTACTGTGGAAGTGGAGGAAAGTTGAGCTTGTTCTATTTCGACACGGCGAAGGCGGAAGCGAATGCTAAGACCTAAGGGAGAAGGAGAGGGTGGGGTAATTGAGACGAGGATGATTTTATTTGATGGGTTGATGAATGTATGTATGTATGGGCTTTTCGTGTATATATTGGTTGAAATGAAGGCTGAAATAGGCCAAATTGTATTTAAGGTATCGGAGCAGGCACCTATAATTAGGTTATAAAGAGGTTGGTGTTCGCGTGATCAGGTGATCAGGTGACAATGCTGTGCAAACTCCAGATTTAATGATGTATTACAGGACCTCTGCCAATGATGTGTTCGGATTCTCCTGCTGTCTAAGAATCTGATGCCCTTTCAAGACTAGGATTCGAAAAGCGGTCTGGAATGGAGAAAGCAAACACGGTGGGAAGTACGTGCAAGTGGATTGAGATCGTGCGATAAGAACACCCGAGCAGACCTCAAAACGTGAATCTCTAAGATCTTACTCTGATCGAATTCCAGGAGGCCATAGGGATGGTATTCTAGAGTACGAAGGGGGTGAATAGGAATGTTGTTTTCGCGACGATCCGCGCATTTGCCCGTCAAGCCACGGGATAATGATGACGGCAGTGGACTTTCAAGCTCGAAGGCTGGAGGTGTAAGTTTGCTCTTTATTCCATTTGGGTTAGAACTCTGCCTCACTTTCCTTTCAGCTTTGCAGAGCCAGTCACTCCCTTACGTAGCTGATACTGGATTGATCTATCCCTGCCATCCGCCGGATCTTTAACTAGCCATGGCGGCGCATCGTGTACTCGATAATTGTAGATCTAGAGCTGTTTTGTCTTGTGGTAGTCTCTTTTACTTCACAATCAAACCCTTCTCTTTAATTCCCTTCTCTTTAATTCCCTTCTCTCCATTCTAACGACTCCTCAATTTCTTCTTTTGTCTCTGACATCTTCAGGATGTTTTCCTCAATCTCCTCATCCCATGGCAAGGAACTCAAGGAAAGCCATCCCGAGAACCCCACTTGCACCAACGCAACTAAAATTCGAGAGCGTCACCCTGTGGATGGCATCCAGATCTCACGAGAAAGCTACAGCAATCCTATCGGTGGCCACGCTTCCTCGCATGATCAGCGGAGCGAGATGAGGAGACAGTCGAGGAGGAAACATAATCCTGCTGCGCCGAAAATTTGGTGTGCTAAGTTTATGCATAGTGAGACCAAGAATCGTACGTTGTGCATTTTTGCTCTTTGCTCTTTTCTTTTTTCCCACAGTGGGGTTTGGAAGTGGTTTGGAAGGAGGGAGAAGGGCTGATTTGGTTGTAGATATGGTTGCCGTATTGGGTGAATTCATAGGGACGACGATGTTTCTCTTCTTTGCGTTTGCGGGGACGCAGGTCGCGAACATTGGAGCTGGACAGACGCAGGATGACAGTACGACTGTATCGGCCACTTCATTTAAGTAGGTCTTGTTCCCTTCTGATTCCCCATACTGGGTGGGGGCTTTTGAATGGCAGATAGCACCCCAGGAATGAAGTATTGACTGGAGTACTGATCATTCTATAGCGCCACGAAGCTTTTGTATATTTCCCTTTGTTTTGGCTTCAGTCTCATGGTGAATGCTTGGATCTTCTTCCGAATCAGTGGGGGATTATTTAATCCGGCAGTTCGTATCCCTCTTTCTCTGTCCATAGCCACAAGTCTAACAGCATTAGGTCACCTTGGCACTCACTCTGATCCAGGCACTGAGCCCGCTAAGGGGGCTATTCTTATTCATATCTCAGATATCAGGTGCTTGTTTTGCAGCGTACCTCGTCTCAGTAATGTTCCCCACCCCTTTCAACGTCCAAACAACCCTTGCTGGCGGAACTTCTCTTGCGCAAGGAGTATTCATCGAGGCCCTCTGCACAGCTGAGCTGGTTTTCACCATCATAATGCTCGCCAAAGAAAAGCACCGCGCCACCTTTATCGCACCCATCGGTATTGGACTCGCCCTATTCATCGGCGAGCTCATTGCAGTCTACTACACAGGAGGCTCTTTAAACCCAGCTCGCAGTTTTGGCCCCGCAGCCGTAGCGAGGAATTTTCCAACTAGTCATTGGATATATTGGGTAGGGCCTTTCTTAGGAACGCTACTGGCGACGAGCGCGTATTGGATGTTCAAGGCGCTGGAATATGAAATGGCGAATCCGGGACAAGATGGTGATGTCGAGAACGATCCCACAATGAATCCAGACCACGAGATTGCGCAGATTGTTGAGGAGAGACAGGCAGAGGTTGAGGAGATTCAGGCCATTAAGGAGGGCGGCCTCGATAGCGCCAATAAGGGTAGTGACGAGCCGGGTGCAGTGGGTCATGAGGATTTGGTAAATTCCGCGGGCGATAGGGCTGTTGAGGAGGATGAGCTGCACATTGTCAGGGAACGGAGTAGAGAGATGGATTTGGAGGCGCAGCTGCCGGCTGGTAATAGATCTGGTACGACTGGTAGGCATTGGGGGGTCGGCTTCTAGTTTGCTGGGGCAGAATGAGTCACAAGAGGTTGAGATCTCTTAATCGGGGGTTAAGAGTAGCATATCTTTCGAAGTTCAATGAGAATCCTAGGACTTCCAGTGTAGCGTGATCGAAAATATGGATAAAGTAACTTAACTTTGTAGGGAGTATGAGCACTGTTTGTTTATACATGCCACAAGGAACATACGAATAGTCTAGCAAGGATACCAGTAGACAAATATTCTATAAGAGGAGTTATCCAAAGTGATGATTTGAGTGAGGTGTAGTCTGGTACAATGATGCAACCTTTCCTCCTTGACTACAAGTGTGTTGGGCACCGAGACTCCCTTCAAAGTGTAACTCTTGCCAATATATGACGGTGTACTCATAAAATGTTTAGCTTAAGTCTGTTTATCTGTAGCTTTACTACCTAAACGCCTCATAGTCCGGTAACTCAAACGGAATATCGCCCGCAATTGGAAGATATGCCACCACTTTTACTAACAGTTTAGCCAACCAACTCCCCGATACAATTCCCACACCCCAAACCACCGATTCCAGCACTCTGATACCCAACATTGATTGAGGTTGAACGATCCATGGTATACCAGGAAACAACTTCTGGATACTCTCAACGTGGGGGCGTAGAACCTGTTCATACGACTCCAGCGCAGCAGGAATATTGTCCGGCTTTCTTGATATCTCACCTGCAAGAATATATGCGCCGAGGAAAGCAAGCGACGTTCCCATCCCACTAAATGGTGAAGCTGCATACCCAGCATCTCCAACGACAGTCACGCGCCCGTTGGACCAGCGAGGAAGGTGTACTTGCGCTACATGTTGCATGTAGAAGTCGTCAGAATCGTGCATGCCCTTCAACAATCGAGGACCTTCCCAGTCAGCGTCCTGGAAGAGTTCCTGCACCAGATCTTTTTGCTCTGAGACACCCGCTTTGAACGCCTTTTCTAGTTGAGCTAGCCTTGGGTCAGACTTCTTGTAGGATGTGCACATACAAAAAGCCCTGGTTTTCCCCATATTGTCCGGACGCAACACCAGGCAACGTCCGCCCTTGACCCAGTGAGCTCTCGCCCACATCGAGTCCGTAACACCTTTCGGAATAGAGAAGTATGAGATGTAAGAGTTCAAAGATTTGACCTGCTCAGCGCCAATTCCAAAAGCCATACCGCGTATCTTCGAGCCAATGCCATCTGCAGCAACTATCAAGTCGAAAGCTGCTTTCGGCGTCCCATTTGCAAAGTTCACCTCGACCTCTTTCTCGGTGCCCTCTAAGCTGTCGACCATGTCGCCAAAGATGTACGCAACATCATCTTTCGTGACATCGTAGAGTATCCCGGCCAGTTCTCCACGGAGAATCTCAATATCGGACGTAGCGCTATCGCCCATGCCAGATTCAAGATCGACACCAAAGCTGGCAAATGCTTTGTTGTTGCTGGAAACAAAGCTGATGCCTTCCTCGTGTGAGCTTTTCGACCGAACCAGCTCGAAGATCCCCATTTTTTTGAGTACATCACGAGCAGAATCTCGCACGTCAACTCCTTGGCCAGCACTGCGCAGGGTCGGCGCTCGCTCGACTACTGTTACCTTGCATCCCGCGCGGACGAGCCAGTAGGCTAATGCTGGCCCAGCGACGGAAGCACCGCTGATGAGAACGCGAGGTGGTGACATGGGCAAGAGTACGTTGTGAGTACGTTGTGAGTACGTTGTGGCAAGAACTAGGGAAAATGACGGTTTATGAAGTGCAAATTGTTCGGTCGAAGGCATATAAAGAACTGTCTGGGCAAGGCGAGCTTCAAAGACATATAATCTTCTTGAACACCCGCCGGGCACAGATTACCTTGTCGCTTGCAAAGTCATGACGCAGTACAAATCGAAGACATTGACAGATGCACGGGTATGTACCAAGGAGATGTGTTACAAAAGGCTCGCTTGATACCATGCAGTACGCCACTTCTCGTCGGTTTATCCTGATAGATACTAGTATCTTTGGGAGACTTTTCTTGTACATCTAGAGACGTGATCAAAAATATCAGGAAGATTTATTCGGGAAATACTAACACAGGACAATATTTGTATTGCGGAAAGACTTCGGCTCTCGATACATCTCGGAAAACCGAAAATGAACAACCTATTATTACTCTGGAAGTGTTTCCTTTTTACCTCAGTCAGTCGAATAGTGCGCAGGGCTTCTCACCTGTAAGTACCAACCAGGATTCAAAACTTTCCAAGTAAACTTTCGGAACGAAGCCCCTTGAATCCTTCCTTATCTTATCGCCCCTAGCGCAGGGTTTATTTACGCGAATCCAAGCGCGTAGAACGAGTTTTCAAATAAAAGAAAGGTAGTTTTCTTTCATGTTGTCACTCATTAACCAACGAAGGATTCAACTCCTACGAAATATCATCCCCGCCACCATGCAAGAAGCAAAGAGAAATCCTGCCAGACGGCACCCATACAGAGGGAGAGGAGGCAAGAAATCTATGGCAACAAATGCTGCTCCCCGACCTCCTCCAGCAGCAGCAGCAGCAGCAGCAGCAACACCACCCGCACGAGTTGCGACCCCTCCTCTCACCGTGCCTGTTCCTCTCGATACCCCACGATTCATAGATCTCGCAAGGGAGAACCTCATCCATCCGATCATGTTACAGACTATTACAGAAGATTTGAAGTTTGACCATATGATGCCTGTTCAAGCCGCAACCCTCCACGATCTTCTAGCTCAGCGAAATGATTGTTTGGCACAAGCAAAGACTGGAACTGGCAAAACGATTGCATTCCTACTCCCAGCTATTCAAACTCTGATTAACCGAAACCGCAGGTCTGGCTCTGGTGTATCTCTGCTCGTTATCTCCCCTACTCGAGAGCTGGCTATGCAGATTGCAAAGGAGGCCACGGCACTTTTACAACGTCTGCCAAAGTACAAAGTATGCTTTGCTATCGGGGGTACAAACAAAGACTCGGAAGAGAGAAACATTCTGGCTGGCTGCGATATTCTCATTGCGACTCCAGGTCGACTTTATGATCATCTCAGCGATGATCGCATCGTCCATGCATTCCGCAACCTCGATACTCTCGTGCTCGACGAAGCCGATCGATTACTTGACATGGGATTTATGAATGCTTTGAAGGATATTATCAAATGCCTTCCGAACAAAGCAGCGACAAACCGACAAGGCATGCTCTTTTCTGCTACTATCGCACCGCACGTTGAGAAAGTCGCACATCTTGTTCTCTCTCCGAACTACAAATTCATTTCTACTATTCCCGAAGGCGAATTGAATACCCATGAACGTGTTCCCCAACATCTTGTCGTTGTACCAGCCTTCTCTGATGTAACCGCTGCGATGGTTGGATCTATCCGCAATGAGATCAAGGCCGTCGGAGTTGATATTTTCAAAGCAATCGTCTTCGCACCGACAGCCGCCCTCGTCGATTTCTACGGCACCATTCTTGAGTCTATATCAGGTCTGCCACATGTTAGCGTCCTGCACTCGCGAGTCAGCCAAAGCAAGAGAACGAATGTCACAAATGCTTTCCGTGAAGCGACGAGTGGCATACTGGTGGCTACCGATGTTGTTGCTAGAGGTATGGACTTTCCAAGAGTCACGAACGTTTTCCAAGTCGGTATTCCAGCAGACAAAGAGTCATATATTCATCGCCTAGGTCGTACCGCACGTGCTGGAGCTGAAGGAACAGGCACCTTCATTATTGCTCAACCTGAGACGTTCTTCTCGAAGTGGACGTTGAAGGAAATCGCATTCTTACCTATTGAGGCCGATTTGAGTGCCAAGGAAGAAGTCAGACATGTGGCTGAGAGATTGGATAACCATGCAAAGCCATACCAGGCTTGGCTGGGGTATTACAAGAACCACACGAAGGGCTTAGGCTGGAGCAATACGGATTTGGTTCATGAAGGCAACAAGTATGCTTTTGAAGGACTGGGCGCACCTGAGGTCCCTGCCTTGCAGAAGTCTACTGTTGGGAAAATGGGATTGAAGGGTGTTAAAGGCTTGGTTATTGTCCCTGATGCGCCGAGGGCTCATCATGGCGGGGGAGGTGGAGAAGGCAGATCAGCAGGCAGCGGAGGACGAGGCAGAGGAGGTGGCCGAGGCGGTAGAGGTGGTGGACGAACTGGTGGATTCAACTAGACGTTCAGGTATAGTTCAAAACGATTGTAGACTTTCATCACTGTATCATAGATTTCTACTTGGGTTTTGGGTATGAAGAAAGATACCATAGCGTAGGCGCTCACAGAGGTCAGGTCAATAGATTCCTTCACTTGATTCAAATTCACAAGTCTCAATCGTAGATATGCTTCCGCTTTCAATTGTGATTTATCGCTCACATCGCCAGCATCTGACGTACCTCGCTTTTCGGATCAGCGATGGAACGCCGGTGTTGATATCACGTGGTGCTATTCGAACTTAAAAATTTCCCTCGCCCTGAACCACAGCCAACAAGCTTCAAACGGTCAACAACTTCATCTCCAGCCTTGATTGGTTGATAATTGTTTCATTTTATAGGGATTGAAATGGAGGGTTTTATTACAAACGATGGAATTACCATTAAATACATAGACACTGCTTCTACAGACCCTGAGGCGGTGAAGAAAGATACTTTGATCTTGGTGTGTTGCTTGTTCTGTTCGCTCGCAGTCTTCTCTTTTGGCGCCCCTGCGTGTATTGTCATTAATCGATAGTGCTGAAAAGTCTCTGCAGGCATCACATTCCGGTTTAGCATTTTCTTTCTCTCAAATTAGCCTCTTTGAAGTGAAAGTTTTCTTGAAGCAATTAGCTTTGCTTTAGGAAGATATCATCCTTATTACAATCATTTCGTCCCAAGGAATGACCACTCTTCTTCTTTTGTTATTAAAACGACTAGAGAGTTTATATCTTCTTCTATCAATAATTGCTAATGCGCACTCAGATCCATGGCTTCACAGGCTCATCAGCCGTCTGGCAACGCAATATCCCCTCTCTCTCCTCCAAATACCATGTCATTGCACCCGACCTCCGGGGCCACGGCTCAAGCTCAAAGTCAAAACACGGCTTCCACGTCAGCAGACTAAGCATGGACCTGCACCAACTAATTCTACATCTCCAATCCCAGCCCAACTACAAATCTCAACCCCTTAAAGCACTCGGAGGAAGCCTAGGCTGTTCCATCCTCTGGTGCTATGCGGAACTCTTTACCACTTCTCCTTTTACACATATGATTTTCGTGGATCAAAGCCCGCTGCAGAACTTTACGCTCGACGGGTGGGATAGTCGCTTCTGCAATCGAGGGATGAATTCTGCGACCGCTGTTGCGGCGTTACAGACGACCCTTGCCCTCTCCCCAGAAAGCGCACATAAGGGGACGATTGCGGCATGTCTGTCGTATCGCTCCCACCCGCTTCCTACGGATGATGTGAGCGCAGAGGTGCTACAAAGTGATGAGGATTTTTTCCTCGGCGAGGCGATGAAGGGCAGTCCGGATTGGTATGGGAAACTCATGGCCGATCATACAGCTTTGGATTGGAGGGAAAGTATATGTGCGAGCTTTGGGCCCGGAAGTGGAAGCAAGACGGAAGTGCTGGTCGTGGCGAGTAGTAGGAGTGGATGTTTCCCTGCTAATGGGCCGATGAAGGTCGTTGAATTTGTGAATGGAGGGAAAGGAGAAGGGAAAGGAAGGGGGGAGGTTGTGGACTGGGGTGGGCATTGGTGCTATTGGGAGAAGCCGGAATTGTTCAATAAGTTGGTCTTAGATTTTTTGGGATATCTCTGAACAATTTCCAAGCTTTAAAGGCTTTTCATAGGACGTATATGAGACCACCTTTCCCACCCTGTTAAGAATCAAGGGGTGTTGGGGTACGTAATAAGCTGGAATTAGTGCATATAATTATCTAGTACTCGACGCAATACGATCAATATTAAAGGCACTTCCAGCACTCTATTTGACCAGCGAAGCGACGATTCCCAACGCATATTGACCGTCACATGATTCGACAAGAGCAGACCATAGTCAATTTGTAAAGGTAGGTGTTCCAAGTGACAGTTTTAGTACCTTTAGCTAAGTGTCCCGGATAGGGTGTCATGCTCTGATTTACCCTGATACTTGATCTGACAAATTATTATATGTACATGCGTGGCCATCTCGTCTTTATATGATGTATGGTGGTCTTCGATCGTAGGTTCTACCTTGATCTCTATGAACTTCAAAGTATATATCTCTTACAAGGTCTCCAACGTGTTGGCAGATAACATATACCAGCTCCACCAGCCTTGAGCTCAAATTGCGCACAGAATGAGTTTTAGAAGATGAAAGAGCCACAGCTTTTAAATAAATGTATGTTGTGACTGACAAGTACTTCCATTCTACTTTCCGGGATGAAAGAACGCTAGTAAGAGGTACCAAAGCTTTACAACTGCCTTTAGCGCTACATAGCTACGCCCTTTCATTACAACATCACTTCATATATTTCCCCACCCGTCCGACACGTCTTCTTCATAATCTCATCAAGCAATAGGCTCTTGTTTTCTCCAATCGCGACCCATACTTTCGCCGAGAATGTGATCTGGCCGCTGTCTTCTCTTCAGAAACCGAATCACATACTGTCTTCCCCAATGCTCGAAATGACCCCACGGCGTCTCAGCCTTACATGTCCACAATCCAGTTCTTGCTTTCACCTCTACAAACTCCTGTCTGAGAAACTCTAGACTTGATGCCCTGGTGATCTCAATGTAAGGTCGGGAACCGATGGAGCCGGCCAGGTCCCGGAAGAAGTGGCGTGTGGAGATAAGTTGAAGTCCACAGGAAAGGCTCTTATATGGGAAGGAGGTAGGAGACTGGTAGACATCGATACTGAATGTCCAGGGATAGTTGACTGGGAGTTGCTCCAGGTGTGTGACATCTCGAAGTAGAACTTCATCGGATATGATACCGCAGGTGGGATCCGTGAAGTGTTTTAGGATTGTGCGGAGATGTGTTGACATGTAAGCCGGGCCTTTGGGGTGAAGATGGGTATCGGGGCATGATTGCAGGTTGTTAAAGTACTGGGAAGTGAGAAGGAGACCTGTTATCGATGCTTCCTCACTTGGGGGCTGTTAGCTGTAGATTCCAAAGTGGAGGCCATTGCAATGAAGATTTTCGCCATTCTTTACCTTGCGTTCTCTTTGATTGGAGGATCTGCTAGACCGGGGATGTATTGCTTCGTTGGGCGGCGGCGTTTGACGGGCATCTTAGACTCTGAAGCTGTTAGATGGAGCTTGAGCAGGTATTGGATTGAATGCTTACTTTCCCCTTCAATCCGGAAGGGCGGTGGCCTTGACACTACCATAGACTGCATTGGGAGGTTGAGGGAGGACATTGCGTTGAACCTGAAGTTGTCGAAACTATATACGAGCTTGCTTGGTCTTCAAACTAAGTTTAGTCGGTAGCGTCATATGGACCAGCTTAGGCAGGTGCCATAGACTGACCCCAGGAGACTATTCACTTTGCTCTCCAGGAATTTTAATTGCTGATGAAGTGAATGCGGACGAGCAATAGTTACGGCGCCAGAGAAATAGGTGAACAGGGGTATTACAAATTATCTAGCCATATGGCATGATCTAGATAGCTGAAGGTCTTGAAAATTGCGGTACGTCTCTCAAGTTAAAAATATTCTGAGCATGGTGTTCCAACACCGTGGACTCGATTTTCGGGTACTGGTACATCTTTGTACTTTACGAAGCCATTGATGCAGCTTTTCCAGGAGTTTCTGTGTCGAGATTACATATATCTATTATTTATTTGCTGGTTGAAGGTAAGCAAGAATGAAGCATGACAGACAGAAGTAGCTTACTCTATTTCTCTCACCGCCCCTTCTTCCATGCTTTTCTCATCCTGCTTCTTCTTATTCGCTAGATCTTCCAATTCAACAGCTTCTGTGAAGCCAAATCGTCTATATCTATCCATTCTCTTTCTCCAGGGCTTGTACAGTGTTACTGAAGCAGCCCCAAAAACCACAAATGCTCCACATATCCCACCTCCAATAACATCAAAATGATCTCCCACAGCATCCACTCCATTCCAGAAAGGACCGGTTGAGAAGTTTGAGATTAAGGATAACAGTTGGATGGTACCAATGCAAATGGCGACCATGACAGTGATGGCGGATAGAACTATTGAGTAGTAGAGAATAGCGATCGTGTCTTGAGCAAGGGACGTTGAAGTGTAAAGTGTCATCATGAGAGCACCGTCCGTAGTATCGAGGAGGCACATGCCAGCTACCAGTCATCATCAGCAGTCTTCTCTAAAATCACATAACGTTACTCACCGGTAAACAAAATAGGGAATATTAGAATCAACCAGATACTTGTTCCCTTCGCACCCTGGACACTTGCAATCCCCAGCACGGCAATCTCACTACTGGTATCAAACCCTAGCCCGAAGCACACCCCCAGCGGATACATCTTCCACGGGCGATCAATAAGCTTAAATAACTTTTTGAAAACCCTCACCATAATTCCCCCACCCTCCAAATCCAGCCCTGCAACCTGCCCCTCCACCGCCCCCTCTCGATCCCCACTGACCTCCTCCCTCAACACGACTTTCAGCCTCTGAACCAGTTTCCACATAATCCAGGCATTTCCAATCCCCAGAAGTATCAACACACCTGCTGAAACGCCCGTCCCAATTATATTCCCTACGTTGCGGAAGCCATCGAAGCGTTTCTCCAGCGCTCCGGATGTCGCGGCTACCACAATACACGTTATGATCACGATCGTGCTGTGGCCCAGACTGAACCACGTCCCGACCGTCACGGGCTTGGAGCCAGTTGCAACCAGGCGGCGGGTCATAAGATCGATGGCGGAGATGTGATCAGCGTCCAACGCATGCCGTAGACCAAGAGTGTAGGATAGGAGCGCAGAGGAGGAGAGGAGTGGGTGGGAGCGAAGGACTATGGCTACGATGGCCCATATCAAGAGGTTGATGAATACTAGAAGGGCGATTATGCGTACTGCTGGGTAGGGGAGAAGTCGTAGTTGCGGAGGTAAGCGGGAAATGAGGGTTTGAACCCAGTGTGGGCGTGAGAGGGAGAGGGAGGGCATTGTGGGAAGAGGATGAGCTGGAGATGAGGTTAGTAGAAGCTATGGTGAAGGGGAAGGGAAGAGGCAAAATGAGGGGCCAAGCGTCAAAGGGTGGGGTGGGAGTTGGAGGTTACTTGATGCCCCGCAGCCACAGCACTTTACTGCACTGTACAGTCGGGTAGCACTTTGAGCTTCTGTCGTCAGCCGGAATTATAAAGCCCGCCGTTCTTTCTGCGGAAGAACGGTCATTCAAGACTTCTCCATGAATAGCATCTTGGGTGAATACCGGAAGCCTATCATAGCCTCCAGTAAGCAGCGCTACTTATACCGTGCTGGCGTTGTGATAAAGCGATCACATTCTGGGCAGTCTTGATGAGGTACGCAAATACTCGTAGTCTCGTAGACACTTACCTCTTGCCAAGTGGATTTATATGCTGGCCATTCTGCGTTTGTGGCAGTGCCTCTAGCCATAACACTATTGGCGTGGACAAGTCAGTACGATAGTCGTTTATCTGCCCACAGATCTGGGAAGTAAGATGCAAATTCATTGCTGATTATGACCTCGTGCACACCATTCTCCCTGCCGTTCAAGAACATCTCGACACCTATGCCATGTTACGGGAGCAGTGCTTGCGCAATAATCTGCCGACAGAAGCACCTAGCGAATATCTAGCTTGCTGCCACCGAATCTCTTAGCCTAGATTCAACACAGCTTCTAAGTACTTTCCAGCTTGTGAATTCGAGGATGATGATCAATGTAGGCGCAATTGAGGCCGTGTCTATCAGGATATTGCCATCTTCTAATCTTGGCGAGTACAGTACTTGCCTACCGTTACATCGCAGCCGTTTTGCCTCGATAGCATGGTCTTTTTTGGCATTCGACAAGAGAAAAATGCTCAATCTATCAACTATTTCCTAGATACATGCCTTAATTATTGTTGCCAAAACTCGACCAATCTCGCATTTCCATATTGCCGAACTTGACCTAAGACAAGAAAGCCGACTGACCACTTGCAGTCAAGGCTAGACAAAGTGAGCCTTAAAGCGGATTTTTCACAAAGTCCTAATACCCATGGGGCAGTGAAGCATGCCCAACTTACTTCGGAAATAATATCATTAAATACATAATAAGATGCCGAAGAGTGCGCTTTACATTCGAAAGTGATAGCCGAGTGGTCTTGTTGATACAACCTTGATTATAAAGAACGAATGTCTTTGCGAACCTTGAACGAGAAGGCAAAGGTTTGGTAGGAGTTATGAGGCAGGTATACTTTCTTCAATACCTCGGGAAATTTTGCTGCAGACCTGCGAGGCTTTGCACTGCGGAATATTGCTCAACTGTCGTCCCTTGCGTGGAGGCATCATGGTGAACTGACTTCAGTCCTCTATTGGGTAGAGTATTTGAGAAGGTTCCACTCACAAATTCATGATGAGTCCTTGTTTTAAACTCTGCGCATGGTCCAGAGCGCGGATTTGATTTCCTGCATGCACCTTGTAGTATTGAGTGAGTTCTAAAATATTTTTATCTCATTTGCTGTATGATTAAAACGATATGAATGGTTCAACATACACTCTAAATAAGTGAGCAAAATTTACATCTAAAGTACTGCAAAGAAAGTTACCAATTCAATATGTTCTCAAGGCTTTTCAAAAGTTGCTGAATCACGTCAGCCTCGCTAAGCAAAGTTGACTCGCTCTTTGTTGACCACGAGGCTACGCGATTTAACGTCAACAAAAAAACAACCCCCAAATCTCGAGCCCCAGAATGAAATGGATGAAGATTCGCAGCAACTGCTTAACGAGAATCGATATTCAGAAGCCAGACCACAATTCGAGATGAAGCCAGAAGCCTCCGCTCCTCACTCGCCTTTAAGTGCTGGCAGCGACGCCCTCTCGACACCTACGGAGCATGGTTTCCATCCCCCTCAAACACAACTTTCCGGGGGAAGGCAAATTTCAGCTCTTCAAGAGTGAGTACTTTCAATATTCTATGGCTCCCGAATCCCATAGCCCCTTTCGAGCACTGTGAACGTCTTCCCCATAGTACCGGATTACAACTATCGTTATTGGCATCTCAGTCCAACCCCACCATTTCATATCTCATTATTCATTAAGAATTCATCTTCTTCAAATCTTACATTGACAAACAACAGATGCCTACTCTCTGGAAAGTTCTCGGACTTGACGGTTATCCACGGTGAGAAGAACTTGAAAGCACACAAGGTCGTTGTTTGTACTCAATCAGCTATTTTGGAATCAATGGTCAAAACTGAGGTACGAACTTTTTCTGTTTTCTATTGCATGTCTTTGATATTCATCAAGCTCATTAGGAACTGAGTCAACTGACTCATTGCAAATAACGCGAGCCCCTCCCCTCCCCTCCCCCACGATGAAATTGAGACATCGAGCGTTCCCGGCTGCAAATTTATATCTTGATGTAAATTAATAAAAGCAGCTAACAAGTAATTAGGGAGTCACCAGCACAATCGAACTGACAGAATATCCACCTGCCGCAGTTGACCATCTCATGCAGTACCTCTACACAAACTCCTATACGACAAGCAATGTTGCCCCTGACTTTGCACTCCACTCTCATGTCAGAGTCTTTTGTATAGCCACTAGCCTTGCAATGCCCGCCCTTCAGTCTCTAGCTGAAGAACGATTCCGTTATGCACTGAACAATCACGTAAGTACACAGGACATAATCTTCCAACTCTCCTGATGGTGATTGTGGTTGTCTAGGTCACAGATCTTCCAGTCTACTTCACAACCATCCACCAAATCTATGCAACCACTACAAGCAAGCATCCCGGACTCCGCAATGCTGTTGTCGAAGCAGCAGTCACAGAGATGAAGGGTCTGCTTGAGGCAGATCATGTGAAGAAGTTATTCTTTGAGTGTTTGGCGGAGATACCAGATTTTCACACCGATATCCTAGAGTTCCTTGCCTATCATCCGGATCGTCCTGTTCAGGTTATTAATTTCCAAAATCTTTGTGACGATTGTGGCCCAATGAGCGAGGAGAAACAGTATGCTCTTGACGTGGAGTGTAGGGGTTGTGGAAAGATGAAGTCTTTTGAGTTTTGTTGAGAAAGATGGGAACAAGTAAGACCCGCGCTTGTTTAATCGTCATCGTTGAGGCACAGAAAGCATTATCGATGATTTTTATGTTGGGATGGAATGTGGCAATCTGAAATGTAGACATGAGGGTGCTTCTTTTGACTGGTCAGCCAGCGATGAGAAATCCCTGTTGTCATACAGCATTCCATGTTAGCTACCAAATATGTACAAATTGTCCTTCTGACGACACTCAGAAGTTTTTTTTGGCGTTATAAAACAGTTTTATAGAAACTCTGGAGACTGATGCAATTCAGAGTAGTATCAATTGTTCTGTCCCATTACTCGGATCGGTGCCTTAAAATAGCCTGGGTACGCGGCAAATCAAAAGCAGTGAATTGAGTTGCACTATTATTTTTTGGATCGACGAGCTAGCCTCAGCTCAGCCTTCAACAACATGGGGTTGATGTCAAATCCTGAGGAAAATCAGGTACAAATCCACTGGAGGGTAGTCAGTCATCTGCGCAAGTTATACTTGAAACGAGAGTAGTAGAGATTTTACGCTGTGGAGATCGAACTTCTTTGTGATCAGGTACTGTTGTCTTGAAAGAGATTGGGAGACGCAGGACACGAGCCACAACTGAAGACGCATCTACCAGGAACTTAATACGTTCAAAGGTACATGTACACTCTATATTTAATTAGTACCACAGGTACAGAATCATTAGTAGATGAACAACGCCTTGCTGGATCACACATCACATCTTCCTCCTTTGTCAAGACGTCAACCTTCTCTCCTCCTCTGCACCAAATCTCGTTTTGACAGCCTCATGCTCTATACTGAGTATCAATATCTAGATCGTTAGAATAGTTAGAAGTCCGACAACTAAAGAAGCCACCGCAAACTCCAGACATCTTTCAAAGACTCAAAACAAACCATCCGGGTCACACATACATAGCCCTCTGCGCTTCTGGCAATTGACCTATAAGTTCGGTCGAAGTAGTGGCCGTACCTTCGAGGAACGAATTCGCGATTGCTCAGAATGTTTTATTATTACTAAAGTGATTATTATTATAGTGATTAACGTCTGGAGGTGCTGCTGAGAAGTTAGCTACCACGACCTCCGGAAGGGTATAAGAAACGTGCCTAGGCTAAGTACATGTAGTGCAGAGTAGACATTTTCATGCGGTGATTCGCGTTTGGCATATGCCATGGTACCTGCTACCTCCCCGGAAAGGTGGGGTGGTCCGCCAGTATCTAAGAAAAGAGGGTGATTCCTAGAGGTTGCTCGGTGGGAGTGTATGCTATGTGGGCCAAGTGACCCTGTTGTTGGTGTCCTGCAGTAGACCATTGTATCGAGAGTTGGAGACCCGTAAAAGAAATAAGGATAAATGAATAAGTCTTGCCCCAGTTCCCAAACGCCCTGTATTGCTGCCTTTGATGCTTCCCAAATCTTAGAATGTTTTGCAGTTGCGAAGCGTGCGTCTGGAATACATTCTGGAATACAACTCCTCGTACCTAAATTCCAACCCAAGTGGTAGTTCACAAGTAAAATCCCCGTAATAATGTTGGGATAAATATCCTGGTCCAAAACGCCATTCTGCAGAACGATCAAAGGAGCCTGCAAGGTTGGACCGGCTGAAGCCAGCAATGATTTAATATATGACGACCTTCAGTCAGTTCTTCAAGTTTGAAAGATCGATGAAGAGTCTATAGCCGAGTGTCATGAGAATGAATCCGATCTAGATAGACTCGAAGAATCTACTAGAAGCTTTGGTGTATCCGCCTGTCACAGAAGCATTTCAAGATGCTTGGTCATCTCACCGGCTTTGGAATTATCAAATGATTGAGCGAGATGGTTGTAATCTTCCTCTCGCATCCACCAGCGAGGCAAGCTGATAAGGACGTTTTGTTCCACTCGTAATGATAGAGAACGAGGTTTATCGTCGAGACAGCAGCCTTGCAGTCGCAAGTGAAATTGAGTAAACAGTGTCTGGAAGGAAAATATCGTCGTAACCTGGGTGAGTTGCTCAGCAGAGGCTCTTGCACGCTGGTACAATTGAGATCAACAATAATCAGAGGACTATTGTATATCATCTCCAATATAAAGGATATCTTCAAACCAAATACTGTTTCCCTTTTTCGTCGCCAACACCCCTGCCCTCCCCTTCCAAGTGTCTGATTGACCGATGAAGACCAGATGCAATTCATAGAACACCGTTGCAGCTGCAACGCTTCAAATCATTCAAAAAGTTCATAGCAGATCGCTCCTACGAATCAACACCTGCCGAAATATCAAGCTGCTTTAGTTCCTGGAAATTGCCTTCGATTGTATCCTTCATTTCCTTCAACATATTGATGTATTTTGCTGGCGGTTTGTAGGCCTCTTCTTCGTTCAGGTACATAAATCCAAACTCGAAAAAGCAGTTGACTACGTTTTTTAGTTTTAGAAGAGGCTTCATGATCTCGGAGTCCAAGAATAGCTCCGTTGCTTTGAAGTTGGCGATCTCCATAATCCGGTCAACCTTGATTTCCCATTCCTCATCCTCTTCGTCATTTTCCTCCAATACGTTGTCAAGATCTTCATCTTCTGTTATCAGATTTGAAGCCGCAATGACCTCTACCTCGAGCTGGATCCCCAGATGCGTGATACGAGGCAAGTTCGAGAGTATCTTCGTCAAATGGTTGAAGATACTTGAGGAGTTGAGCATTTCCTTGAAATGGGTTGCATCCTCTTCCCGAATAATATGAGTTTCGTCGTCGATCCACAATTCCATAGTACCCGTGTCTTCCTCGTCAAAGTGGGCATCGAAGAAGATCTTTTGAAAGTTGGCTAGGACATGGGGCTCAACATCGCCCCCTTGTTGGGGAGACGTGTAGACAACCAGGCCTGATTGGTCTTTCTTGCCGACGTCCGTCAGGGGGTTATGTTTCCAAGGCATTTCGTTAGCGCGGCCAAATTCTAAATCCAAAGGTCTCTTTGCCAAACAGAATATATCGCCGGGTTCCAAAGCCAAAATGACTTCGCTGTACCATACAGAGGACGCTTCGGAATATATTTGCCGATTGGTTCGAAGAATCCTAAAGTCTCTCTTTATGTGTTCCTCCTCGTCGTCTTTGTCATCCGTCGGCTCCTCATCACTTTCCTCTTCAAAGTCCTCATATATCCCCACAAAGTCGTGCATCATCACTGATAGAAGGGAACCTCGATCTGAGTCATTCTCGCTATGGTCGGTCCACCCGTCCGCGGAAGAACCTTCAAAAGATTCCTCCAAGTCAGTTGAGTGCGTATGGAGGGAGTGTCTAGGGGGGCTCGGAAGTGTGGCGTAGATCATTGGACTAGGTAGAAGAAGGTAACGGTAGATCTCGAGTCGGATTTCTACGTAGGATCAGCGACTGTGTACAAAAGGTGGGTTTCATTGCATACCTAGTGGAATGCGGAGAAAGTGGCATGCCTTAAACGCCGTGGTTCTAGATTCACTTTCTGCCTTGTATGCATCTACTGGAGTAGTATCAGCCATGGTAATATCTTCCTCAAGTGCGTTGACTTCCATCACATTTTCTATTTGGATTGTAATCGGGTTGTCGATGGGGAATAAAGCCACCAGAGTGGCGCCTTCGTCCGGTGGAAAACTACGCCGAGAAAAAGAACTTATCACGTGATGTAACCCAGACTTCTAAATTATTTGTGCGTTTTACCAGCATCCATCTGCTACCGGTGGAGCATCAATATCTAAGTGTGGTAAGTCATCCCACAAGATATAGAAACCGTAAGTGACGAGTTTCAATTCGTCCAAGGAGGAAGGGCAACTATTATCTTTCAGTCTTCAAAGTCTTCTCGAAATGGTGGGGGCGGGGCATAGCATTACCTAAGTTGGTGTTCCCAGGGAGGCTTGAGTCCCAACTCGCTTCGGTGGTCAGGGGCTGGACTGCTGCTGCCGCCTGATTGTGGCCCCTTTTTGCAGACTACGTATTCGTTTACAGGCCCTCATCTTTTTGGAATTGAGCGTGCAAGACGAATCCAAATATTGCCACCTTACAAACTCAAAATATGACTTTATTTCACGGAGGATGCAAGTGATGAAAGCCGTTAGTTTCGGGATTCATCTAAGGCTACAGGGTCGCCGCGATACGAAGATAGGTTCTGCTACCCATGGCACCATCCCCTCCAAAGGCTACCATCTTTGGATCTCCATGAGTTTACTAGCACGACGAACGTAAATGGCCAGATGCAAATAGCAAATCATATGTTGTGGAACTTGTGAAGTAGTTCCATGGATTGAGGCTCTTCTTAGCTTGTCTGTCAAGTTTAGATCAAATCAAGTATTACTCCCACGAAGGTGATTGCAATGCCTAGCGCATTGTATAATTCGCAAAGGATTCTAAGTAGTGGCATATTTGATAACACTCTTGATTTGGGAAATGTAGAGGTGCCGGAGGAAGCAAAACAGTGATTTCAAACTTTCGAATTTCAACTCCAGCACGTTCAAACAACTACAGACAAGCGATGTTTTCCGACTTGGTATAATGCCATCGAGCCACACGCCTAAGAAAATACTGAATGTCCAAAAAATCAATCACGATTTGAGTATCTTAACGCAGGCCCTTGTTGTCCAGCAACCAAAAGGAAACCTCAATGACTAGTATGCGTACCGAGGCTCCTTGTCCCATTCTTCTTCAGCATCGTTCTGGGTAGTGGATGTGCTGTCTCCTGCGTAAGCGGTCGAAGCATCATAGGCAGCAGGCCCAGTAGCCGGGTAAGTTGGTTCTGTGTAGTATCCCGCAGGATATGTCTGTGTGTCCTCTTGGTATTGCGCTTGATATTGTGTTTGATACTGCATTGAATACTGTGATGTCGTTGACCATTGTGTGGTTTGCGGCTGGTTGTTGGCGGGACTGTAAGGAGCGTAGGAAGATGAAGTCCAAGAATGGGTTGTTGCTGATGATGTGCCTTGGGTGGGAGTCGAGGCGTAGGCGTAACCAGTCGATTCTGTACCGTAAGAATTATCGGGAAAATTCTTATATATTCCTTGAAAATATCATGAGATGAGTTCCTAAGTTTCTAAAATTGAGGTGAGAAGTACCTTCTCCGTCCTTTTCTCCTTCCGTATAGTGTGAGCCGGACGGTTCACTCTCTGGAATAACTAGCTCAACTAGTCCAAATCTTTAAGTATTTTTACTTCGAGAAATGGAAGTGAATCCATACCACTGGTCATCCCAGGGTGTTTCTTCTCCATGTGGCTCTTAAGTCTCGAAGATCGCTTTGTGCCCTCATAGTCGCAACCAGCCACCGAACAGAACTTCATTTCTCCATGTTTCTCCTCCTGGTGCCGTAAAAGGTCTGCCTTCCGCCCAACACTGACATGGCAGCCAGGTACCGTGCAATGGACGCGAGTATGGCTGCTTTGTCGAGCAGACATGTCGGTTGACAAAGTGACTTGAGCTGTGCTCACTTAAAAATACGACGAATTTACTGAAGGCCAGTAGTGAGAAGTCCGGAGGGCATTGAGACTTGATAATTGTGTGTCCAGGGTAAGAAGCTGAATCAATATCGCAAGATGAAAGGAATGAATGTGTCCTTTATCACCCTCGGTAAAATTGTAACATAGTAAATAAGTGATGAGTGGTGAGTGGTGAGTGGTGAGTGGTGAGTGGTGAGTGGTGAGTGGTGAGTGGTGAGTGGTAACTTTGCTTTTGTTCTCCATCGAGGGCAACTTGTCTCATCCATGCTACTTGGGACTCATATCTAGGTCCATCTATTGTGCTCCCGAGAATCTAGTGCCAGGATCTAGAGGCTCTCATTGGACTGACACCAAATTGGTCGTTGTCAAGTAGCGAATTACTACCTAATCGCCCTACGTGGAGGGGGGACCGACTACGGGTGGCTTGAGACAAGGCAAACTTTGACATAGCCTCCCGAATTCCCGCCTTCTCTCTCGTTCCGACGGCGTGGTTGCTGGGTTAGAGACACATAGGAAGGCCATATATGATAGCATTGATTTTATTGCAACTTCAAAACTTTCAGTCCACCGCTACGTCTTCATGAAGCTCATATTCAATGGCATTACTTCTGAGACCAAGCCCATAATCAAAGGCGAGACGGCGGAGGGGCAAAACATCTTAAGACTACGGTTTCCTTGTGAGGTAGCGTAAGGCGCAGCTTCACAAGATGACCAATGATACTTCCTGCCTTGATATACAAATCAAATGGCAATGGAAGTACAACATCTTAATTTCCTCTTTCGTGGAGAAGCGGCGGGTTAAATTTGAGGCTCTGAAGACGGACTTTTACATAAGTGCTTCCATTGGCTGCCCAAATCTTAGTGGTTTTGCTCAGTTAAGGTAGGCTTACTTGAACTCACTGAGAATTTGAGCTCCGTCAGCAATGTGGCAAGAAAACTGCGTCAGCATTTGGGACACGCAATTCCCTCGTATCCGAGAATCCGAGAGTACTCGACATCTATGTCTGCTTCTGGGGAGTGGTTGTTGGCCCAGCAATTCGTCTCAAAAGTGTAATGAAAGGTGAAAAGATACAATCTTCCAGGCGCTGTATCAATGCCTCGCGAATGTAGTAATTATTCCACCCCACCTTCCATTCTTGCAGATGACTACCTCAGCCACGAAGTTGCCATGTGTTGGAGATGACATGCATAATGATTCAGAGAACTACCGTCTTGAGCAAGCTTTCAAGAGTTTCTGCCATAGCGAACCCCGTGCATGCGTAAGCCAGGGGCGGATGCAGGACAGCCCTATGCAGCTGAGCTTCCAGGAACTTCATGTCCCTAATATAATTGAAAGCGATTTAGCCTTTGTATAGATCTGTGCGCTTCTTCGTAGCGTTGAGGTCGAATTAAACGTGGTGGTTAGACGTCTCGATCCATCACTTTGTAATCAAAAATGGGCTGACGAGCATACTAGGGATGCATTTTGCCCGCCACACCATGCTGCTTTAAGGTCCATGACCAACTTTCTCCATGGCTAGCCAACGGCTCGACGATTACATCACTGCATTGATTGGAAGCGGTCATTCCACCATCAAGGATCAATTAAGCCTGTATCTAGGGCCTCCTATTCGATCACTCGTAACCCTGACGAGAGCGAACTTACATAAACATCGATTTTTCTAATTCAAATCGAGAAGATTTGCCACATAAATGAACTGAGATTCACCCAGGCTTCTGCTCAAGGCGACGTTTGATTTCAAAATGCTCGCCGGGCAAAGATCAGACAATTCTTCGTTGGCCATTATGAAGCAGGGTTGGACTTCCCACTAAATTATCTAAAACCTCCTTTCACACTTCTTCCCACTACTATCGGCAATAATATTCCGATAACGAATACGTTGAAAATTTGTCAAGAATCAAGTGAATTTTCGATAAGGAAATACAAATATTTCAAACTTTGCAAATATGGAGGCTCTCAGGGTCCACATTACTACTTAGTAATGACTTAAGTATTCCTTCCTGACAGACTTTGCCAGATCTAAGACTTGGTACCTTCATTGGAATAACAATGCACTTTATTCAAGAGATATTATTTGATTACTTGGCGAGCGAATCCATAAACAGCCAGTGCTCTCACTCCCTCTTACTGTGCACCTCTACGTAGGAAAACCAGTTGCTCACCAGGACAGCAGGGTGTCCTCTTCGCACCATTTTGTCCACAATTGACACCTGTACGATCTCATAGGACTTCCTCGTCTGTACTTCATCTACGTTGAGTAGATAAATTGCCTCTTCATTGAAACTGCCAGTAAGAAACTTGACTGTCCCAACTCCTTTCAGCATATTTTTGCTGACCTTCGCATTGTCTCAAACGGTACGTGGCAGCTAAACTCTATACCTCATAGCCACACGATTTGCAGCTCGATTATTTGTCTAATAAAAAGTCTGAGCGACGCTGGTTAATTGAGAGATATAATCTTACCCCTAGACCTTCTTTCTTAATTGCTATCCTTCTCTGGCTAATATTCCCGGGCTAGCTATGCAATTGATTAATTTGATTTGTTTAGTACGTATAAAGAAAACTTACGCTCCAATCTTTTGATGATTCAAGAACTTACCACGAGAGGTGTCTCCGAGAGAAACTATGTTCCAGGCAGCCTCAAGCGCAAGGCCCGTCGTGTTTCAACCTATGATGATCACCATTTGCGGGGCGAAATTGTTCGGTAGATGCAGATAGAGGTGTATGAGATGCTAAGCTAATGAGCGAGAAATCATGCCAAAAGTCTCATGGTTGAGTTATGGGATTCAGAAACTCAACAGGGCAGGCGTATCTGTCTAGGTCATTGAATCAAATTGAGTGACTGGAATATCAAGAAAATGAATGTAGATTGAGTGAATCGGAACGTTGAGCGTCGAATTGACTAAGACTCTAAGAGATGGAGACTTGTTAGAATAATATGAGGGTAAATAACAGAGACACTAGATCTGATAAATACATTTTGAACTTCCGTCGACAATTGGAGCAGTAGCTTCTCAAACAGAGTCGCAGCCCTGATTCAATCTTCAATATTCAAATACTTTGGCTTCGGAGGCATTGTGAGCCTCACATCGACAGGGATTGCTCCGTAGTTTCTCGTTGATCTTACAAAGGGATGATGAAAGAATTGAGAGAGATATATATATAAAGAGATTACTAAGTGATCACTCAGTATTCTTGACAGGGCTAGTAGGGTGTTTGCATGGGCGTCTATATCTACCCGTCCCGATGCTTAGAGTTTAAGAGTGTATTCGGGAGGGAATCTAGTGACACGAAGACGTCACTTTAGAAAGCGATGATTTTCTCAGCATTGGAGTAGGTGTTTTCAAAGGTTGACGATGGCGGAGCTACGATAGAAGCAACAGCTAATAGTGGGCCTTCACGTCCCACCTAAGGGAACCCTCGCCCTTAGGATAGTGAGGCCTAAATCTTCGGAGACGAGTATTCTCAGAATGTGAAAGACATGCGAAGGGAATGGTTGAATTTTCACCTTGCGAAGTCATCCAGTATCGGTTTTCAGTGTTTTGTGTTGCGTTTTAGCCTTGAATCTCATCTGAAGGTCGCAGATCATCATCTTACATAGCGGTACACTTAATTTTAGTGTAAAGGTTAAATGTATTAAATTGAAACTCTCTAATGGACTCATGGAGTAGTCTCTGTCGAATGGCCGCCATCAAAATGCTTCTTCTGAACCTGTAATATCTCTCTGCTACATTCATTGGTAACTTAACTATCAACTCTCGGTCTGTTCTCCGCACTCTAACTCGTAGACACAGTATTTATGAACTAGTGTTTATTTGTTCGCCTTGTTCCAGCGATTAGAGAAAATGTTGAGAAATAGGGGGAAATTGGGATTCTTATATAATTGAGCTGGGCATAAAAACTCCGCTATTTTCCTAGTAAAATAGATGATCCTTCTTATCCAACATATAAATAGATCGATCCAACCCTCTGCTCACTAGACCTTCAATACGTGCACTTGCGCAATATACACCATACAACTACTCATCATTCAACAAAACAATTCGATTTTAAATGTCACATGAACAATTATCGACGATTGACATTTGTGAAGCAACAAATGCGGAACTAAAATTGCCGACAAATCAAAGAGTTTCAATATTAAGTTGGTATTGACGGCACTTAACAAAGATGCTCCATCCGGAAGCAGGCTTGGCCATTTGCTGCTTGTGGGCGCTAGACAAAGAAACCTTGAACATCTATTATGGGTCTTTTGTTTATATTTGAGCTCCATCGTCTCTGATAAGCTGTGATTCCAGTCCTAATCAGAGAGATAGATTACCTCAAGCCGCTCCATAATTTAAAGTGATATGGCCGGCCCAAACCCCAACCAAGGCAATGCCCCTCCACAATTGCAATCTCCTGGAGGTTTTATATACACCATAGGAGGTGAAGGGGTTACTCTTCCTTCTAAGGCCGTTTCTTCTGGTGATCAAGCCAAAACTCCTGCCGTCCGGAACGTCGGCTCTCAGGCGAGTATCGCCGCGCAAGTAGGCAACATAGGTCTTGCAGGTACCTCTTCTGTTCCCAAGAAGCCCTCTTTTAGTCCAAATCCAGGGAATCCTGCAATTTCCTCAAGATCTATCCAACCACCAACTCATACGCAGTTAAAACAGCTTTGGTTGGATTCCGAAATTCGTTGGAAAGATAGAGTGGGCAAGGGATGGAGGGCGAAGAGAGTTCTTGGACAGGGCTCGTTCGGAATTGTTGGACACTGGTCATACGAAGGCCCTGATAGAAGAAGAAAAAAGCTTGTTGATTGTAAGTAGAATTCCAGGGATTAGTCCTTCTTATTTTGACTAGAGGACGACGCATACTCCGAGTTGTATTTCAGAGGCGGCGCCTTCACTTGCAAAGTTTCTCAGCTTCTTTGTACTGCCTTCCAACTCTTTTTCTACTTCTTTTGGTCTCAACATTAATCTCGCGGTAGTGGTCATCAAGCAAGGCTCAGGAACTCGCGCCGGCGGCTTCAAATACGAGGCAAAATTCCTTATGGCTCTTAATACAACCAAGTCCCTTCATTTCCCACAAATGTACCGCCGGCTCTATATTGATCAAGGGCAGAATACTGTTCTAGGAGCCTATGATTCTGGTGAAGTCCATCGCATTTTCCTTGAATATTGTCCAGGTGGAGATCTGGCAGACTGGCAAAGAGCACGTTTGCGGAAGTAAGTCCGCCAAGCGCTTTCAAAGCAGACCATAACTAATAAGAGAAAACTCAGTAATACTGCTGACAACTACAAGAACGCATATCCAACAGAGGGAGAGATGTGGGCTTTCTTCTATTGTCTCGCTCTAGGCACCCTTGCAATGCATCATGGGAGCGAAGACTCTGGTACCCGGAAGTGGGGCCTGGACATTGTTCATTTCGATATAAAGCAAGAAAACTGTGAGAACCGACTCGTCCACGCGAAACCGGAGTTCAAGTCTTAATCTACATTATAGTATTGTTAGGAACGCCCAGCGTAGATACGGAGCATAGTGGACGCGCGCCTTTGAAGGTAAAGAATCGCACAGGACTCGTATAGCTTTCATTGCTGATTTGGCCCCATTTTATAGATCTCTGATTTTGGTCTCTCAGAAAATGTAGGCATAAACCCTATAAATCAAAGGTAGAGATATTGGGATTCTTTGTAGCTGACTGGGTTTGCCTAATTTGACTATTTCATTTCCCATGTCTACCTTGCAACTATCGGGGGTTTGGAGTTTGAAAGGTCTAACCCGCTGTGAAACCAAGGCTGACGGTGAAATATCTAGTGACCGGTATAAAAAGCGTCATCGACGCTGTGGGACGTATGGTTATCTGACGCCAGTAGGTCATTTCTGCCACGAAACCCCGAGACAATTCTACTGAATGATCTGAGAACAAGAACTAATTCAGGCTTTCACCAGGAGCAAACAAACGAGCAATTGGACTTCCAGGAAGACCGTTGGCCTTGGCTTGGACGGGTCCCGAATCTCCCTTACAATAGCAAAAGTAATATATGGCAGATTGGTCTAATTATGTGGTGTCTCCAGCATGGAAAACAGAGAATTGATTCCTGGGAGGATGAGATGATTATATATAAATCCGAAAGTTTACGGTCCCTCTTCGAAGGTCAACCTGAGGGTTATACGGTGGGGACCCAAGAAGATCAAGATGAGGAACAGCCAGGCTGGCTGCCCCCTAGAACCGATGATCCACGATGGGCATACAGTGAAGAACTCAAAATGTTGATCAAAGGGTGCCTTTTAATCCAACCTGATCACCGACCACCACCAGAAGAGCTCGCGATACGGGTCAGACAGGGCTATAAGAATTGGCGAGATACGAGGAATATGTTGCCCGTCTCATTCATGGCAGATATTTCGCCTGTCCAAGCACAGTATCCAGATCCTAATATCTCAGCGAGATGGTATTCAGGACAAGCATGGGCATTAGCAAAGAAACAGCCACCAAAGCCTTCGCCACCAACAGTCCGACCACCGATCCCAACAACTATAACTGTAGGTGCAGGTCCAACGGCTGCGAATCCTCTAGTCCAGCTACAAAATCCCCCGGCCGGTGCCCAAATACCGCGCGGCAACGCACCCCCACCCAAGGTAGACCAACCTGTGGTAATCCAGCAATCCAATGCTAGATCACCAGATCTTGCACAAGCTACCAAGCAGCCTCCAATCCCACAGAACCCTCCCAATGATGCCCTGGTCGTCGAAAAGGGCTTCATCCCATTATTGACCGTCACCTTGGAAGAAGTTGGCGCAAGAAACACTAGGACGATAGACTTTCTCAACATCGACCGCAGAGAAACCTTCAATACCCTGAAAGATATGCTAAGAACACAGGGCTGTGTAACTGAGCGGGGCTTGATGAGGTTTACAACTGGGAGGAGGAACTGGACGGGTACGCAACGGCTTGGTGATATGTTTGATTCAGAAAGATCGAACCTCGTATGTTACGACTTCCTTGGTAGGTTGAGGTAACGAGCACCGCGATAGGATGTGGCTTCATGCTTTGGAATATTGGCAAATTAGATTGAATGTATTAATCTACGTCTACCACCAAACTTGATTTTCCTTCGTATACCTCTCGATTGTCTTCCTTCTTTACTCATTTCGTCGTCATTCTTCCAGAAAGGCCAAGAAATAACATTTCTCCAACGCTGGGAAACAAGCAACTTCTTCTGAGAGAAGGCGGGAGAGAAAGAAACGTAGGTCTCAACATGTAATAGAGCCGACAGCTGGCGTTGCCAGTCAGTGGAGTCTCTTGTTACGCCATGAATGGAAGATATTGAAATTGAGGTGCTAGAGAAACTCTTATTTATTTAATTTGAGGCTCTTAGATTTGAATAACACTGCTCGATATAAAATTCTCCAAAGCCAGACCTGAAACGAGACAGAAATTTTGAACTAGCGCGTGATATTCATGTGCTGTTTCAACTAGGGGGAAGTAGGATCTCCAACGTAAAAGTAGTTGAAAGATGTTCTGGTTGGTCACTCTTTTGTTGGGACAAGGAAAACGATGCAAAGAGTTCTGGTTGACAAAAAGGAGAGATTAGAAAAACCCGCAAGTCCACGCGCGATACTCTTTGCTTTGAATGGAGCTACTCTCCCGATGAATGATACACAAGAAGTTTTTTTAAGTGGTTGAGTTCACTTCAAAAGTTCTCTTCATGCCAGCTTCAAAATTGCAAATCAATAAAGCCACATTGCAAGATCAACGGTTCATTATTCGTAGAGCAATCTATCCAGCTCGATGATTGCCCTATAGGTATCATGCAACCACCAGCTCGTTTCCAACCTTCATTGGAGAAGAAACAAAGGAGAGTACTGCTCAAAAATGACCCCTTCTCTGTCGAGCTGGCCAACCCTGCATGTCCAAAGCCTCTCAATGCCACGGTCGATCATTTAATATGTACTTTCACAAATCTGAGCATTAACTTCATCCCGATCTCTCTACTCCAAGCGGTTGAAAGGCAAATCCTCCCTATTCGCTCCCTTTCCAAGAGGTCTGCCACTATCGTTCTCCGCAATCTCTCCGATCTCAACATCAGGCTCCGCAAACAACGCTTTACGGGCTGGGTTGGCCATACTACTGGGTGCTCGGTATCCAGGTCTTCTATCTCTTTGGTTTTCTCCCAGATTGCCTACGTTGGATGGACTTTTGAGAGATCTAGATTGCTTGAACTGCTCACTCCGACGCTTCGCTATCTGAAGCTCAATCGTTCTCGCCAGATGAACATCCTCGTAAGTATTCTTTATTGTGGTGGTGGGACGAGCAGTCCCTGAGTAGGCGGAAGCTTTGCTGGGAGATGGAGAGTGGCTCTGCGTGAGGGATGGTGTTGACATTGGTTCGAGGCGGTAAGAGGCCATCATTAGCGATTGTCGAGTGAATGTTCGAGACGATAGTGGACCAGCAGCGTCCAATTTACGATGAGAATCGATAGTTGCAGAGGGGCTAACATAGGATGGACGATTAGCGGATACAGCGTCTGAGTTTGCCCATGCGTACTTCTCATTGCGTTGGAGATGAGATGGAAGACTATTGGACGAAGCCTGGATGCCAGTATTACGTAGCACCGGGGTTCTAACAGTGGTTGAATTGTTAGCCGGAGCTATCAGATAAGGATCCGCTGGTCGCCAGATATCTCCGAGAATCGCTGGAGGAGACGTTAGCCCTCCTCGGGTGAATTTGATATACGAACATCTGACATACCTGAAGCAGCATTCCCCTCAACAGGCCGTAACTCAATGTCTGGATTCGGAGCACCACCTACAGCAAGGCGTCTCTTGCCCTCTTCACTCTTCTTACGCCACTGCTCCCATTCGCTTGGAGTACCGTCGTAATCAAAGCTTGGCTCACGCTCCCACATACGCTTGAGACCCCGCGTGATTCTTCCTCTGGTAGCTCTCTCCATATAGCCTCCCTTGCCCACAACACCTTTCTTCTCCTTCAGCATGCGATCAATCATCTTCGAAACCTCCTTATGGTCAATATCGCGCTCAAAATTACCACCCTCTCCATTCAAAATTGTATTCAGCTGAGTCGCGACGTTCATGTAGGCGTGCTGTTGTATGACTCCATCTTTATCTTTGTGAGCACTCATCTCTTCAAGATGCATGTTCTTGGCCATGAGGCAGAGGAGGGTATGTTTCTGTAGATCAGGTTAACAAGGCTGAGGAGATGGGAGCGATGTTGGCGTAATTCGTGAAAAGACTTACCTCGAAACTGGTCCACTCGTGAGCAGAACTGCGGCTTCTTTTGCTGGGCGCCATCATGGTCGACTTCGAGACTCGATAATCGGAAGATATGTATGCGGTCTTCGTATTATCAGTTAGAACGCTGATGATAGGATCAAAAACCGCGTCGAGGATTCGAGGCTATGCTTTTGGTCGACTGGATGCGAGTTGAGGTGCTGAGTGTCTTTCAGGTGCGCATAAGTGTCTATGATTCGCCTTTGAGCACATCAAAAGTCCCTCTCTGCAACTTCTGCGAAGGTTGCTCAAGTCTCGATTTTACTTGTACAGCTTCGTCTATAGATAGCACCGAGTGAAAATTTGATCCTGGAGTTGAGGATCCCAGAGATTTCGATTCAAATAGTTTGCTGATTTGTGTGGCTGACAGCGTAACTATACTCTTGTTTACTCCAAAGAGAAAGAGCGGCTCGAGTTTATCGTTAAGCGAGCCCAAGAAACTTCACTTCTCTTCGACGCGTTCAGTCATTGAAGAGAAAGCACAGATCATAATTCAATTTCGTCTGGATTAGCATGAACCTCCATAGGTAGGTAGGTAATCACACACGATTAAGACCCTTTCAAAAATATCACTGAGCGAAGAGGAGTAATATTTCGGACACATGTACTTAAGATCAATGAATGCAGCAGATAATAGGACGCCTTTGATTATTGCGAGACATTACTCCAACATGCCGGTCGTCTGTCTAATGGGTCTCGCTGTGCCTAGCAGCATTGAGCTCCTCTCACTCATAACGAAAACTCTCTCACAATTGCATGATGCCCCAGGATCGCCGTGAACCATGTAAATGCAACATATCCAACGCCCCAGCGTTCCCCAGCAGTTCTTAACAATGAGACCTCCTAGTATATACCTTGCGTCCTATATTGAAACGTATCGTAGCTACTGAGAGTTAGCACAAGGTCTTGCAAACGATTAGAAACTAGGCTTACAGTCGAGTGTAGTAGCTTCCCAAGGACTTCCCAATCAAGTCTGTCTCGACAAACTGCTCGGCTTCGTCCGCACTCATCTGAAGCTGAAAGCGTTGACGCATGCTATTTGTGGCTTGTTGGACACCATATGAGAAGCACGGCATTTTTGATTCTTTACCCATCATACTGACCAAATCGATCAGATGATCGGCCGATCGTCGAAGAGCTTGGAATGCTTGTTTGCACAGTTTCTTGTAGTCATCGTAACCAGGGGATCCAACGCCGCCCAGAACATCAACATAATCTTGAGTCAACTTGAAAGGTGCAGCTTCGAAACCCACAGACCCTGGAGAGTTAGAAAGCATAAACCCGAAGTCTATATGTATGATATGCCCCTCATTATCGATGAGGACATTGCCATTATGTCGATCTTTGAGCTGAAGAATGTAGGAGATGATACTGTAAGCTGCTAGAGACCTCTTGAAAGCGTCTTCTGCAGCTTTGTATGCATCACTCTCCGGAGGTCCAAAGGTCTTCACGAAGTGATCTTTCAAAGTAGCAATCCGTCCTCGAGGATTTTGTCCTGCTTCAACTGTAGCCAAGGTTAAGCTTCGCTTGAGGGAATGGAGCGAAACACCGTTTGTGATGGTTTCGATGAGACCAGAAGATTCGCCTGTCACCAGAATTCGCATGCGCTTTACCCAGACAGGCGTTTGGGCATCCTGCCAAATCTTATCGCAGACTTGAATGAGCTGGCAAGCAAATGCTTCTTGTCTCAGGTCTGCACCAGTCTTTACAATGACACTGAGAACGTCCCAGTTTTTCATCCATCCATACGGCGAAGATTTTCGAATCCGTTCTTTTTTATCGTGCCATGCTTCACCAAATGTTGCTGCACTAGGATCATCTCGATCTCCCTTTCTTCGCACGCCCCCAGTTTTCTGGTCATTCTCCATTCGTGCAGCTCCAGCACCAGTATTCAGGCCAGGATCAGAAGCGTTATCATCGACGATGTCATCAGGTCCAATATTCGCAGCTGCAGCATTTGCGTTTGCCATTATGATATCGAAAGTTGGAGCATGAGTTGTATCCTCAGTGTCGAAACTTTGTTCTTCTAGGCTCTGCATGCTGGCAATGATCTTGGCCCTGATCGCAGCAACCTCACTCTTCGGACGTTTCCCACTTGTTAAATCAAGTTGTGCCAGCATTTGAGATGCGGCTCTCATATGAGTAGCCAATGCAGAGAAATCTGGTTGATCAGCAGAACCAGATCTACCATTGCCTGGAAAGGTCATCTTCCGAACTGGTCCAGGGCTGCTTGGCCGTGATGGTAATGCCCCAGACGTTTTTGGAGTTGCTAGTCCAGACATGGTAGATAAAGTTGTTGTACCGCTGGAAATTCGGCGCGGGTGTCTCGATGCGTTGTCTTTTGTTTCTGAGCTGTCGTTGTACGCTTTGATCATTGGGGAGCTTCCAAGGTCTCCCGAGACAGGTTCGAAAATACTGTCCGATGGGTTCTCTGCTGACTTCGCACCGCTGAACACGCGCGCAGATTCAGAAAGATCGAATATGCGTCGTCTACCCGTCCCTTGCTCGGAAAGTAGCTTCGTCAATAACCTCTCATTGTCCAAAGTATCTGGATCGAATGAGAAATCCTCGCGCAAGACTTCCACCATCAAGAGGTACGGTACTTTCTCTGCGCTGTTCAAGACAGTTGCTTCTGCAGGATTCAGACGAACAATACGATGGTGCCGACTCTTGCTTGGTATTCCATCCACCAGTTTTGCAGGGCAGATTACAGGTATGTCTACTTCCGCTGGCAAATCTTGAGCGATGAGAGCAAGCTCAGCACGCAACGCGCTGAGCCGCGCTGGTTTGGGTACTATCACTAAGCGATTTGAAATGTCTTCAAGCGCTATTATAAACTGCGTTTCACAGCGAAAATAGTTTTGCCTCAATAGCTTGGCTTTCTGCTCAGAAGATAGAACGGAGGGAGTGAGGGGACGTGCAATGTGAGAGTCTTTTCTGTTGGTGAGATGTGCTGGTCGGTGGACTAAACCAGCTGTGGCTGGAGTAGAGGGCCTTGACCCCATCCTCGGAGACCGAGTCTCTGGTAGCGGGAGCGATGAAGAACTGAGGCGAGCATCGGCGACTTGCAAATCAAGAAGCGCAGGCCTATGGTGATCATTTGGAGACCTTCGACTGAAGGCGGATGATTGCGGTCTTGTGAGGGAATTGGCTCTTCCAGGCTTTGAACGAGCCTGCGAGGATTGTGCACTATTCGGAGCACTTGTGATTCTTCCGGCGTCCCTTGCTTTCCTTGTTCGTGTTGAGCTGGGTGTTGTAGTATTGCTCCTGGCAATCTTCTGCTGCGTCTGGCTTGTGTCCGCAATGACATCCCCGGTCGATGAGGGCTTGCGCGCCTGTGCAATAGCTAGAGGGCCTGCCCATCGCGGAAGAAATGGAACTGCTACGCTAGCCAGAACGAAGCTCGCGAGCACCGTCACTGGGAGAACGTTCTCATTAATTTTCTCATGCTGCACCGGCTCTGCAACCCCAAACACAATATGTTGGACCTTGTTGTAAACTCTCCTGCATGTTTTGAACGCTTCGGATTGTGGATTCGAGGAAAGGTCGTGCAGATATGTTTGGAACAGCCAGAATGTCTATGGCGCAAATTAGCGGGCTAGATCGCGCTGGAGGACCTGATACCGCACAAGCAACGCTGCATTCACAGATTCTTCACATAGATCTAATATGAATTCCTCCAATGCCATAGATTCATTATCCACGCTGATTATAAGGTGGCATAACTGTGGCAGAAAGAACTCAATTTCTTCGTAGGAGAACTGTCGCAGCTTTGAGCAGAGAACGTAATGAATGCCGACATGGTCTGCATATCGTCTGCCAAGTCATCAGCGCTGCTATTGTTTCTGTAGAAAAGGATTCTTCATACGAAAGGTAAGCTACAGAAAGGAAGGGGTTCTGATTGAAAACGTCACTCTCAATGAACCTCTTGAGAAGGTCCCAAGACATTGAGATTCCTGGTCTAGGCGCTGTGAAAGGTGGAAGATTTGAGGCGCAATGCCTCTGACAGTCTCGACATCAACAGACTGGTGTGTTATGGTTTATCATAGTTGTGCGAGCCATTGGAGAACGTGATTTGCATTGAAGATGTTGTCGAGTTTCGCTTCGAGGCCATTACACCGGAGACAGAAAAGCCACAACGCCTGACTGCTAAGGTTTTAGTTACTAGTACTAATCGCAGCCGAGTCCGCTAAAGAGGTCCTTGCGCTTGAACCCCTTTTCCCATTTCGGCTGTAGGCTGTCTCCGAGAATCCAGCTGCTTCTTCGAAGCCTTCTCACAAGTGAACTTTCCGTGAGCTTTCGGGCACACTGTTGAGTGCACGAAAGCCTGATTTGACTTTCTCAAAGCCAGAGAAGTGCTCGAGGTACAAGAATATCAAGAGATGATGAAATCGGTCATGTACGCATCGTCTCATAAATTCCGCTCAAAGCCATTCCTGCGCTCAAAGTACGCTTGGAATAGCCCTTTTCTTGACCTCTGTCGCCATAGTTCTCCCTGGAGGTAAATACACTAGTCGACCTATCGACCGACTCTTACCTGAGTAACCACAAAAATCCGATAAGACTCGGCAAGACTATGGCACAACCGTCAGTCGCGCAGGAGGGTTGTGGCATTACTCCTCTACTACCCTTACTATTTAATCGAGTCGACCAAAGACGAGAATCACGGGGCTCAGGTAAGGAAGTGGGTATGCGCCGTAATTTCTAGGTATTTGAAACTTGAATAAATGGATTGAATTTGTTTCGTTGTTTGCGCAATTTCAAGGAAAGATGTACTGGGAAGTTTTGAGATCGGCGCATCACAAAGCAGACCCAGAATTAGGTTCGCAGATGTTAAACAAAACACCCTCAAACTGCGTAGTGGAAGAAGACAGATGGCCCCTCCAAGGAATAATGACCTAGCAAATAAACAAATGATCTTATTCAATAGACGTGAACATCCGTGCAGAGCGAGTGCAAAAGGGTCGAAGGCTATATTATTAGTCAGCGACATCTCAGCTTAGAAACTCATAGAATCGGGGGACAACCATCGAAGTCCTGACGGCGGAAGTCTCCAAAGGAAGATAGATCTCTTCAGTCCAAGGTGATTGCTGTGAGAATGTCCCACAGATACTGCCTGCTAGAATAGCTGTCGGATCAAACATACGTACAAGTCTGAGAACATCTGAGCAAGGAAGCACATCAATGACACAAAGAAGTTTACGCCGGCAGCTATAGTAACACGTCCCATAATATCACTACAATACCCCACCATCGGTCGCCTATCAGCCATTCCAAGATTGAGCTGTCCCCAGAATCTCAGAGTCAGCGCTGCTTAATGGGTAGAAATTGAAGTTTTTGATTATGCCTCAGGCGCAAGTTAATCTTGGAACATATTAGATACCTCATACGGCACCTACCAAATACAAAATAGAAAGGCCTTGAAAGGAAAATCAGAATCGCCCTCGCGCTAACAATCACACCTATATCATTTAAAAGCCTAATCGTGACAGCGAACTTGAGGAGCGAGCGCAGCAGGATTGTGTTACCTTGTATTCTGGGCGTCCCCAACACAACAGTAGCACGAAATCTCTGTTGTTAAAGATCTTGCTGTTGAAAAAAATGGCTCAGTTGGGTTGTTGTGCCTATTCCGGGACCCTCACCACCAGTGAGTGAACTCTATTCATTGAGAACGCAATTATGGCTGCAATCTATAGAGATCGAATCTCCGTATCCTAATCATGGCTCTAGTTGCAAGCGACCTTGTGAGTTCTCCCGTGCTACTTCTAGCAGATGCAAGGGACCCCCCAGACAATATTTCCTGTGTAAGTTAGGGATGGCACACTCCGGACGGAAATCCAGCGGAGATGAGACCAGATGCTTCGAGAACAACATCAGTGCGAAGAGGCCGCTTTGAACTGAAGTACAGATCGACATAAGGTAAAGGTAATTTACAAGCCGGCTAGATCGCCAAAAATAAAAGAAATAAAAAATAAAATAAAAAGGCATAATGCAATGGCCTGGCTTCTGAAAGTGATGGGTATCGATATAGTATGCTAGGTAGATCTAGGAAGCTTAGCAGTAAGTCTTACTTGCACAACTGCTTTGCAAGAGGTTGGATTGTTTGGACTGAAATAAGCCATTAGGAGCTCTAAGGAGGTATTTTAAAGATACTTTTGAGGGTATAAGGAAGGTTACTAGTAGGCCAGGGAGACTGCTTCAGTTTGCTAATGAGCAGGCCCTAAAGGAGATTGTGGCGGTGATGGCCTCTGAGCCCTGGTTGTGAGGTGAGAAGATAATTGGTTTCAGGCTGAAGAAGGCCGGCGAAGTAGAATTTGAGTAAAGATTGCAATAAAATATAGAATGTACTTTTCAAACTACGAAGTTGATAACGCTGAACGGAGGAATGCACAAAACGCAAATACATTATTGGAGATAAGAATGAGGGTCGCTTCACAAGACTGGCTAAGAGGAAGAAAAAGAGTCAAAGGTCAAAAGGTCTTTTTGCATTCATGACCCACCGCCATCAGCAGTCTCATCAAGACATCGCATCTTTCAAACATCTGTGTGCATGCGAAGGCCAGACCATGAAAATCAAACCTATGTACAAACACCGTTCGCCATGAGTAAAACAGCGGTCCAATAGAAGCCTACCGTTTCCTCAAGGAATAATGCCAAGACGCCTCCCTATGCAGATGGTTTCATTCATTCAATCCTTCCAATTGTATCACCATTTGTGGTATGACGCCCAAATAGACGTGTTACTAAAATACGTCTGAGGAGTGGCTCACACTTGGTGACGGAAGTCAGATAATAATATGCTTATGTTCATCCAGGGGTTCTGGTTCAGGGGTTCTGGTTCGTGTGTGAGATCAAGCCATCATACTTTCATCTTCTTCGTCTTCCTCTTCCAGACTTTCGATCGCTTCTTTGATTTGTTGACTGGCCTGAAATAATGTAAGCTTAGCCCGAAAGTGGTTTCAAATCAGATATTTGTACCTTTGGATCTAAATTCAACGCAATTGTAAAATGTCGAACTGCCAGTCCTTTTTCTTTTGTACTTTTGTACAATCTTCCCAGCAAGAAATGCACCATAGCCTCATCAGGTGCCAGATCTTTCAGAACCATCAGCTCCTTCAATGCAGAATCCGTGTCGCCCAAAGACATCAGGGCTCGAGCTTTCTTGAATCTAGACAACGCTGATCTGGGTGCTAACTCTGTCGCTTGCGTGAAATATGCCAGAGCGTCTCGTGGTCGCTTCTGTTTCTCGAGTACAGTTCCAATACAACAGATCAACACTGCGTTTGTGGGATTAATTCTGGATGCAGATGTGAAATGGTGGAAAGCCTTCTCGTAATTTCCGAGCTTCTCCCATACTCGACCAACACCGTACCACGCATTGTAATGTCGTTTGTCTGCCGCCATACCCTGTCGATATGCTGTGAGCGCTTTGTCATATTCCTCGTTTGCCACATGTTCGTGGCCTTGGAGAGTGAAGGCATAGGCAAACTTAGGATCCAGTTGCGTCGCACGCTTGAAAGCGCGGAGAGCCTGCTCATGGTCTCGGGCGAGCGACCATGAATTACCGATTGCGCACCATGCTTGTGGTGACAACCATGACGCATCGAGAAGCTCATGAGAAAGGAAAGCTAGCTCACTCTCTCGCTTCAAATGCCAAAGGATAGTTGAGTAGATCTCCATATCCTCCAACCTTGTTGGTGCAACTTGTCGGATCCGCTTGTAGTATATCTCAGCATCAGTATAAGCCGCTTGCTCGTAATGAGCCCGTCCCATCTGCGCCATTACCCATGGCGTGTCTTGCTGTGCTCGAGGTAAAGTGCTATAGACTTGCAAGGCATCTAGACATCGGAACTGCGACAGTGCAAGGTATCCGCTACCAAATTTCTTACACAGCTCAAGCAAGATCTTCAACGCCTCTTCTTGCTTGGCAGGCTCGCTTTCGAACGATCTTTGGGATATGGCGCTAGGATGAATCCAGGACTTATGCGGCTCCTTATGGTCTAGGTCCATCGAATCCTCGACGGGTTTTCTATTGCCACTGACTTGTCTACCAACGGTTGAAGTACTCGAGCTTGGCCTCATGATTTTCGATATTGGTGGTCTCGCTTTCTTCAACTCTCGTCCGGGATTCGGGCCTATTGTGGGAGCTGCATTACTTGACGGAAGAGAGTTGGCTGGGGTTCTGCTACTCGTGGGTCTGAATTGGTTTATCAATCTCACACTTCTTCGTTGCGGCGCTCCTGGATCTTCGGAAGTTTGCCTGGGCGGCACGACTTGCCCTGAGACGGTTCTCTTCCGGTCTCCGACTCCAGCTGCCAAGGTGTTGATACGAAGTAACTGGGTAGCCGCTGAATCCTCAATTTGCTCTGGTACTTTGTGTGTTCGCTTCGTAGAAACCGCTCGACTCATCTTAGGAACTCCGTCTGCAAAATCCATTCCAATGCCATGTAATGTTCGTGTCTTCCGTACCGGTGCCTGCGGTGGTTGCTCAATGGCATATGCAGGCAAACCGTTTGCATCCCTTCGACTCGGGACCATAGACAAATCAATCGAAGCACTTGGGCCGGTCGGTGTTTCCATCGCCTCCGGGCCAATACCACCACCCCCTGCCGCTGGCATATTACTCACAGTCGGGCTGCTTGCATTGACCTTCTGGGAGAGACCAAGACTCGAGAAAATGCCTCCTGTAATCCCTCGTGTCGATGCATTATTGAATGGATCTGGAGGTTCGCTCACAACAGACGTGGGCCGCGTTCCCGATCGATTTTGTGTATGGTGATCGTGAATCGTTGAGAGAGTCGTATCTCTTGCTTGGGGCTGAGGATCATCCTGATCCGGTACAGTAGCCTTAACAATAGCTTCCAACTCTGGATTCATCTTGAATATGTTTTGCACATGGAGCGGCGTGCCAATGTTGCAAAGACTCGTAAACGCGTCCCACATGAAAGGATTAAGTTTCAGAGACACTTCGAAGTTGCTGACGGCCTTGTTCTTGTCGTCATATCCATAATATAACTTCCCTAACAAGCAGGTGACAGCAGCGGCATCAGGGTATGGATGCCGTGACGATTGTGTATGTTTGCCAAAATTATTCTTTCCTCCCCAAAGACCTCTGCTCTTCTCCAATGATGTAATACCTTCTTTCCATTTCTGTAAGTCCAAGCATGCTTGCGCGAAGACGTAAGCACATCCTAAATGTGTTCCTCTCAATCCTGTCGGCTTGCTATATTCGTAAGCAGATTGTTTGTCGCCCAGTCGAAGATGGCACAGCGCCAGGAGATAGGAGGACTCGGATGATCGATCAACAGCACACAGACGTTCAGAAAAGAAGAGAGCGTTTTTGAGAAAGTTGTTATCAATGTGATAGTAGATGAGGTGCCGCAACTGGTTCGCGACACAAGGATTCGAAGGTGCCATGATGGACGAAGGATCAAAGGCGGGATCAATTATGGAGCTCGTTGTAAGGGCCGAGCCATGTAGCCTCGAAATGTATGTGGTGTTGAAGGCTGTGTTTCGTACTCGAGATCGATCTTTGTCCAAATCCTGCCTGTGCAACTTCCTTCCTATGCGGCCTGTTCGTAATTTCGTGATTCAACCTAAGGGCAGTTGCAAGCTGAAACAGTCATGAATATGATGTTGTAGAAGGTTAAGGTGATTCAAGGAGGGGTTGTGGAACGATTCTCGCGCCGTGGTACAGGACGAAAGGCATTCGGGGATGGAAGGTTGTTGATGGAATAAAGAGAGGCGAGAAGAGCAGGAATACCAAGCCTGTATCAGTAAATTAAGAATGGCAGCGCCCAGACAAGGGCTCCGCAATATGAAAAGATCGAAGAAGAAGTGAGGAGGAGAAAGAGGATGAGGTTGGCAATGTCACTGCCTCAATCAACAATATGTTCCTGGTCGATAATGCGGTTGATGTTATGGTTCGTCTCTCTCGGCGCCAGAGGATCATTGGTTGGTTGACAACAGCGGAGCAACAATCATCTAGAAATGAGGGGCCATAGCTCACTCATTCTTCAGCCTCGTCAATTTCGATACGAATACCCGTCCGCTTCAGAGTCTTTTATTCCAACTATACAACTTCCTCAACTCAGTGTCCCCGAAGCAGCACCTTGAAATGGCGCAAAAAGCCAAAAAGGACCGCGCAAAAGCAAACATTTCAACCCTTAATATCCTCCACATCGGTACCCTTTCGGTGAATGCCCTCTTTATCCTCTTCAACGTCTTGTTCAAACGCCGTTCTCTAGTCACATACACCCTCCTCTCAATACCCAGTTTCATCGCACAATATATCCTCGAAACCTCCGGCCGTCCCAGATTTGATGCTGCCACCAAAGCTCTAAAGTCTGCGGGTGAAGACCTTGCTGCGCCGGGCTTGACGGAATACATGTTTGATATCATCTGGGTTACATGGTTGTGTCTGGTTGCAGTTATTCTGTTTGGCAATTGGGCATGGTTGATCTGGGCTGTTGTCCCGGTGTATGGTCTTTATAAGGGTTACGGACTGTTGAGTATGGCGAGGGGAATGATGGGTGGTGCTCAACAAGGACAGATGCCGGCTGAAGAGCAGGTCGCGGCGGGGAATAGGAGGCAGAGGAGAGCTGCGTAAGGTTACGACGGTGTAAATGGGCGAAATACTTAATGGTGCTCTATGCATCCAGGTGTACTTTATGGTTTACATCTTTTGCCCAGTCCAGAACTCCAAATCCTCCTTCGTTGCGTCTCTCACAAGCACGTGGATGTGTTCCAAAGCTCTCACACTTTGCAGCTGCACCCAATTCTTGAACCAGACCACCCTGTTTTCATCATCACTCAGCCTTCTTACAAAAGTTTTCCATACAAACTCTCCGATGATCCTCCTACTCTCGTCCGATACGTCACCAGTCTCCAGTTCAGTTTGGATAGGTGTCCTTGACCAGACAACAATATGCGTAATATCGGATGAGAGTCCGTATGGCCAGTCATTGACAAGAATCTTGAAGTCTGAGGCATCCTCGAAGGGAATAGATGAGTTGTAGGCGAGGGGTAGTGATCCCCAATGCAGTCTGTGTTGAAGGATGTAGTTGGTCATGGACCCATATTGGGCTTTGGTTGCATGGGTCCATGTTATATAACGCCGGAGATCCGAGGGTTTGCGTTTAAGGGTCTCGAGTTTGTTGGTTGCTTCAAGAATGTTAAACAAAATCAAGAAGCAATGGAGCAATGGAGCAAGACATTAATTATCCTGGAGTTAACGGGAGGAGGTCGTCAAACGAATGCAGCCAAAGAAAACAAAAAGGACATTCACAATTTTAATGCAGATGCGAAAGTTGACATTTTGCAGCTCACCTATAACCTCCTTCAAATCATCCCAACTATGGAGATGGAAGTCCTCATCGCTTTGAGCCAGCACCCATTTGTCGAGATCTGTTAACGGAAAGGGGGCATCCTTCGCAAAGTCCTTTGCCTCTTTGTCGACACTTTTGTGGCCACTCATTTCCTTCTTATTGGCTGAAAGTCTGTACCTCTCTCCGGAGTATGGCCAATTAAGGACACTTTGGCAGCATATTGACATTGACATTGCCATACTGTACTGTAGATCTTTGATCTTATCTAATCTCTCAGGACGAAATTGCTGAATCGGGACAAACTCCTCCAACAATTTGCAGCAATGCCGACTCTGCCCCGAAGCCTCCCTTCCCCACGATTCTGACTGGTTCTCATCCTCATCAATTCAAGAAAATAAGGAG
The DNA here is from genome assembly GCA_003988895.1 of Hyphodiscus sp. D1413. NCBI lineage: Eukaryota > Fungi > Ascomycota > Leotiomycetes > Helotiales > Hyphodiscaceae > Hyphodiscus > Hyphodiscus sp. D1413. Next base: position 856,475 of record QYAO01000032.1, read on the forward strand.
CCATTCCGCCGTGCCGTGATTTTCCTCTCATTTTCGTGTGAACTGTCTATACAGTTATCTATCTTCTAAACAACGACGAATACCCAAATTCGATAGTCAAAGCTCAACAATTCTATTTACTTCCATAATGTCTGCTGCACCGCCGAACAAATATATTTCGAACAAAATGCGAGATGGCGTCTATGTACCTGCTGGCCTAATCATTGTCGGTTGCGCAATTGCGAAGAGAGACTGGCTTCCCTATGCTGTTGCTCTGGCTATGATATTGGCAGGTTACAAGATTTGGAGCATGAGTAAGGATACGCGCAGAGCAACCTACAAAATGGCAAATCTCAACTAACATACTGATCAGGAGTACAAAAAGTTCTCAAGCCTACCCAATTGCAAAACTTTGAGCTCAAGGAGAAGACTATCATCTCGCACAATGTAGCCATGTGAGCGACGCATCTCCAAAGTCCAGCCAGTTACTAACAGCAACAGCTACCGCTTTAGTCTTCCATCTGCGACCTCGATCCTCGGCCTGCCAATCGGTCAGCACATCTCCATCGCAGCCTCCCTACCCCAACCAGATGGCACGAAAAAGGAGATTGTTCGATCCTATACCCCAATCTCTGGTGACCACCAACCCGGCCACTTCGATCTCCTCATCAAGTCCTACCCCACTGGCAACATATCAAAGTATATGGCATCGCTCATCGTGGGACAAACAATCAAGGTCAAAGGTCCTAAGGGAGCAATGGTCTACACTCCGAACATGATCCGACACTTCGGTATGATTGCTGGAGGGACAGGAATTACGCCAATGTTGCAGATCATCAAAGCTGTGATTAGAGGACGTCCTACCGGCGATACTACCGAAATTGATTTGATCTTCGCAAACGTCAACTTGGAAGATATTCTGTTGAAGGAGGACCTTGATCAGTTGGCTAAGGAGGACAGCAAGTTTAGAGTCCACTATGTCCTGAATAACCCACCTGAGAAGTGGGATGGCGGCGTTGGATTTGTGACTCCTGAGATGATGACGGTATGGTCCTTTCTAGTTGTAATTTTAAGTGGAGTGCTGATCAGAAATAGAAATGGCTTCCTAAGCCAGCAGCCGATGTCAAAATTCTTCTCTGTGGTCCTCCACCCATGATCAGCGCCATGAAGAAGAGTGCTGAGAATTTGGGGTTCACTAAAGCTAGACCTGTCAGCAAGCTAGAAGATCAAGTGTTCGCTTTCTAGATGGCCAAAGATATGGAGATAACGCATGGTACAAGTACGAAGGCGAAGTTGGTGAAAATATGTGTATAAATTACAGGGATGGAAAACATATTTGCATGGGCATGGAGGCTATGTAGCGTTGGTGTTGTGTTCTGGCAAGCCCCTTTTTATATCTATTGATCGTCGAGTGCATGAAGAGCTGCAATCCCGAGGTTCTAATTGAAAAGATTCTCTACTGCGAGTGTATGCGAAATTCGAAGAGTTTTCGCACGATTCGTCACCCGAGTTCAACCACAAATTTCTCACCTTTTCGGGTAAGCTGTGTCCTTGAGACTTGTCACACATTAGTCTGAGGTTACTGATACTTCAGTCACGTCGACCTTTTCCTCGTTGCATTTTGGTTCTTTTCTCAATTTCATCGGAGGGCAGCATCCCTAGCAGCAACTCCAGACCCGATCGGACAGTCCGCTGAAAAACTACTTCTTCTGCTTTCTGCTGACTCCCACCGTTGTTGCCGTTCTTCAATAGAATTCCACCGGCCGAGATGGCAAATCAAGTCTCTCTGACTCCAGCTAAGTGCTGACTAGAGCCAGACCAAAGCATCGCTACTGCCGATCTATCTCCTCCTCTTCTTTAGAATACTCCTTCCCGAACGCACTGTGTGCAATCAAGAATTGTTTATCTCTACATACCTCTTGCGCACCTTATTCGACAGGAGAACGAGAAATGATGAAGGCATGTAAGTGCCTAGAGAGATGAGCGAGGTATTGCTTTGTCAGAATTCGTACACTAGCTTGCGCAAAGCTCAGGCCAATGAGGAGAGGAGACATGTAAGAGGATCGGATCCCTCTAGGATTCAATCTAGATCATCCTCAAAAGTTCTGTCCTCTGTCGTCTGAAATCATTCTCCTAGGTCCTCCTCACATCTCGAATAATAGAGCATCTGAGACTAAATCTTCTTCAACCTCTCTGCTCAATTTCAGTTACTCTAATCAGACTTTAGACTCCGGAACAATGCAAGCCAGACCCAGATCACCTATTCCGAGGGCATCTTCTATGGCCTCTCCACTATTCCCGCCCACGAAGGCAAGAAATGCACATCGATTTTCACTGGCTCCACACCAGTAGAATTTCTGGCTCAGAAATAGTCAGCACTCTCGCTACGACTCCTAAATGTTGAGACCATCTATTCCATGAGCAGATAGCCACTCCAGAGCCACAATCTCTGGGTAAAGCCCATCGCAGCGCATTTCCTGAGCAATTCATCGGAAGAGTTGCTGCGTTGTTCAAAAGAAAGGGCGTCAAAGCTGAGTATATCTTCTTCGCAGGCAACTTGCAGCCTGCTCCTCCAGAGGGCGCACGATTGTAGTCCAACACTGATAATCTGGATCAAATCAAATTATGAGCACTAGCAAACCCTGCACTATTTGGGATGCATAATGATCATTCACAGGGCTGGGCAGCCGTGCACAGCTAGTCAACTACAGTTTCAATGCATCGCCATTAAAGACGACAAAGCACATCATAAAACAAAAACCTCGATTTTATCTCTGTTATCTCAAGCTGTTCCCATTCTTATTTCCATAGCATTTGGCGCTTGTCACCAATTCGATATTCCGACTTAGTTACTCTACCTTTCTAAAATCGAAGTTTTTATTATCTACATGCACACCGATAGAGCTGCTAGCCTCTAGCTTCCTTTGCAAGTCTCAACAAGTCCGACATCGTTTACTTCTCCATTGTAGAAATCTAACTCCAAGAAATGAGAAGCTTGCTAAAACCGCACCCTGACTTCCGGATACCTCCAGGTAGACGGTCGTTTGGGAATCACACAAATAGCTGATTAGAGCTAGAGAGTACTGGTTTAATCAATACGGCTGGCTCCTCGATCGCCCTTTGCTTTGGATAGACTTTTTGGGAACGTCAACATGAGGGTGAAAAGGAAGCGAAGCCTACCTCGACTCCTTCACGAACTCCAAAATTAGTGTCGTCATCGGCTACAGGTTCGCATTCAGTGGCGGTTTGCTCCCAGAGTAAAGATGTGATCACCGTCGTGCTCCTTCATGGCTAGCCTCGCTCATGTAAGTTAGCCTTCAGCCTACCTAGTCCTCGAGCCCCTTTCCATATTGCGCTCCGTCTGTCCCACTACATAGCACGTACATTCTCTACCGCGTCATCTTCCCCTGTCTCCCAGCGACTGATTCAGCCAGCTCCTTCGTACCCAAAAAGTTCAGCCTCGAACCTATCGCAGGCTTCAGGAAACAAATGATGCTCGAGCTCAACTCGCCAGCGGATCGGTAGTGCAAACCGGAGATCTCAGGAGTATAGTCGCACTAATCTACCAAAGCAGCACACAGGAGGAGGGAGATTTTGCGGCGTAGTAGAGAAGTTAGGCTTTGTTGGGGGATTCAACAGATTTTGTGAGTAAAGCTGAGTGAAGGAAGAAGCTAGCTTCTAGTAAGAAAGTCAGTTTAGTTAAGCCACTGACTGCTGCTATAGGACATCTGGGACGAAGAACAAGACATCTGTGGGCAGACACTCAGTGCTGAAATGAGATATCATTCATTTTGTATATTAGTATGTCAGCATTCTTTTATTGGCTTGCTTCATATAAGTCATCACTGTCATCCTCATCCTTCCACATCTTCAACCTCTTTCCTCCGCCTCCAGCACCCCACTCTTCCCCAAGATCCGCTACACCAGCAGCCTTTGCCGCATTTCTCTTTAAAGCACTAATATCCCTTCCATTCTCATCGAAGTCGAACTCGGACGCCACTTTCTCACACTGTCGAAAGCAGAACTGTGTCTGCTTCAATACCGTATGTTGCATCAGCAACTTAGGTTCTTCCTCTCTGTAGAAGAACAACAGGAGCTCGTCAATCATCTCCTCAATCTCCTCGTCTGATGGCGATCGGTTGAGTGTGATTGCGATATTCTTCTGACGAAGGACCTCGGTGCCCCAAGGACTGAGCAAGAGGTTCCGAGCCAGAAGGCGTTTTCGAGAAAGCGACCAGCTGTCCCATGTTTGACGCGGGACAATCTCGAGAGAACTAACTTTATAATGCCCGATATAGTAGTATCCATCCGCTTTCGTGCGAGGATCTCGCCAGTGTCGAAACACAGGATATGATTCCGCCTTCTCATTACCGACTCGATCGGCTCGCGACTTCTCTGCGCGCCCAGAGTTCGGTGCTCCATAGACGAAGGTCAAGGCTCCGTGCTTATGGAAGTCGGGCGCGGATTCGTGAATCTCAGGGTCGATTCGAATAATTGTCCGCCAATCTACAACATCGAGTTGTTTGTTATTGGTAGATTTGGTGGTGATGGTCTGGTCGTTCTTGCACATGACTGTCTCTACGAACCATGTTGGTAGAATCTGCTTCCTGCTCTTGATCCTCATCGGCGGTGGAAGACTAGCGAGAACATCTGGAAGCAGTCCTTTGATCGTTGAGCCAGTCGTAGTTCGCTCGATTTTTTGCTGCGGCTCCGCTATGATCATCGCCGGGCATTCGTTCTTTGGACTTGGAATACGTGGTAAGCTCGTCCGAGGAGATTGCAGACGCTCAGTGCCTTTTCCACTCCCATCATGCTTGGGATAATTTTGCTTGGCAACAGCAAAAAGACCTTCCAGCTGGCGCATCGCTCCAGCTGCCCCCGCAGCCTCGCCTTCCTTCCTGGCGTCGTCCAGCAATTGTTCGACATTTTGCTGGAAAGACTTCAACTCGGCCCTCGCCAGGTCTCGTTCCTTCTCCGCCTTTCTTGCTCTTTCGTCCGCACGAAGGAGATCTCCAAGGCCCGCTTCGTCTGAGTCTCGCTGTTGAGCTTCGCGGCCTTTTCGATGCTCCGCGTCGAGCAATGACTGTAGCGAGGTCTCGTGGTGCTCCATTATTTCACCTAAGGCAGGATACGGAGATACTTTAGAGACCGACTTTTTGGCTTTCGGCGTCGGATGGGAAGGTGATTCTCGTTCGGAAAAGTCCGCGTCATCCTGTTCACGGGTATTTGAAAGCTCCGGAGCACGGCCGAGTCTTGAATCAACATCACCAGGTTCTTCGCTCGTGGTCTCAGAGCCGGTATCGACTCGTGCTCTCACGTCTACAAAAGGAGACTCTACAATTCCGCCAGTCAGCTGGCTCCTTTGCATGAGACTCTCAGGCAGGTGTTGACTTACCTGGAACTTGAGGGTTGCCCACACCTGCAGCTTCGCAGTGAAAGTACTTTCGGATCATTGCTGTGATGCAAAGATCGAGCTCCCACTCCGTCCAAGAATCGATATCCCGCGGCAGCGGTTGAAAAGCGTCGTAGTCAGTAGCAAATCGTGGATAAAATTCCTTGAACTTCCACTGGTAACGGATATTCCCTTGCTCGGTCCCCGGATGGTTTGCTTTGTATTCGTCTCTAACTTGGCCTTGTTAAAGTAGTCAGCAATATGGATAGAAACGCAGCGATGCGTAAAGGGACATACGGATCAGTTGGCTCAGCTCGTTTGTTACGCTGATAACAAGTGCTTCTTTGCGTTCTTTACCCATCAATCAGATCGTGGTTTGAGGAGAGGTACATGGAGTTCGGTACAGAAAACGCATCGTCCGATCGGTTGTAGGAGGGGGAAGACGAAGGGAATGCAGAAGATTCAAAGACAGCAGACGGGGGCAGTACCAGGCTGCTCGCACGACGGGGGAGGGGCGAGGATACAGTACGAAACACCGATGCTCGGTGAGCGGGCAAGCTGGGAGCGTCTCGGCGGGTCGCACACCCTCAATTGACGGCGCCCAATTGCCGCCCGGGGGCCTGGCAGGGGGCAACGGAGAGGGCATCCTGCGAGGATGATGTATCGCGGTGCCTATAAAAAGTTTGATGTATTAGATGTGGTGGCTTAGAAATCGTTTCTTATTTCCACAAAGGGACTACCTCTGCATGCGTATCGAAGGCAATCTTCCCAAATCAGTTCAGAAGCGCGAGAGGGTGTTGGGCTTTCCAGTGATTGGGGGGAGCATGGCTCTGTGGCTCGAAAACGATGCAGAATTGGACTGTTTGGGAGAGGCGTGGGGGAGCCCAGCTGCCGACCGGCATGCATGCAACGGCATTAGGCAGCCAGGCAGATTTTGAATTGCCTGTCGCAGCATGACTTCTTACTTGCCTGCAGAGATAAAGAGAAAGGGGGGGGGAGAGGGGTAGGAGAGTGAGCGCGCGCGCGCTCTCCGTTCCCGCGCCTCTGTTCACACCTTCTAATTCGTGGTAACCCTAATCCTTAGCCAATCCAATTGCTGGCTGAGCCCCTGGATATGAAGTAGTTGTGCTTGAGCAAAGACCAGAGTGGTTCGACATGACTAATACGCAGATGGTTAAAATGAAATCGCTTGCTCAAAGACCTGGTCAGTTGCTCAGGTTCGCATCACTGATCGTGAGAAAGGATTCAAAGGCGCTAAACGATTGCGGAGTTGTTCGTTTCCCGAGTTGAGGTTTTCGAAGAAGCAGGGTAGAGCGTTCGAAGATGTAAGCTCGCTCGCTCGCTTTATGCCGGCGAAAATGATCTGTAGAGCAGCGCAGCGAGGAAATGGAGAGCTTACTTTAGGAAAGCAAACGCCCCGTGCTGACGATCTGTATGTCAAGCGTAACATGCGCCGACTTCCGATGGATTGTTCCCTACGACGTACTACATTTTATTCAAGGTAGCAAGAGCGGGTGTCATGGTTAGGAGCTCACGTTAAGGTTGAACAGGTTGTGGCTTGAGAGGCTCGCTATGCATTCACTCAGCTGCGCAGTTATTTCCGATCCGACGCCAGATACCCACCAACGCCCGGCCAAATCGCTCAAATCTCTTCGTAACTGCTCAACCCATGTCTACATTCATAGCGTAATTTCGTTCAATATCGCCGCATACTACGCCTTTATGTTGTACACTGCCCAGGGGACTCATCGAAATAAACTATGGCTAGAAAGGCCGTCAAAGTACCAGACCGCTATCGTAGTACGATCCATCAGGGGAGCTCCCAACCGCCCTGTTGATCATAGTGTACATCGATGCAGTCATTGTCCTCCAACTCTAGCTTCAAAGGCGTATCGGTTGCCAGGATTCGTTGGCCGTCAGGTGTGAAGAAGCGCAAAGAGTCAGCCGCCTTTCCTTGTTGGGAAGCATAGGCCTTCATAAGCTTTTCGAGAGGGGTAATGACTTTGAGCTTAAACTCAATCTCGTTGTTGGTGTCATCCTTGACCTTGATTTTGATATGCTTGGGGGGAGCATCTCCGGCGTTTTCAACAGACATATCTGGTTTGGCTTCCGCCATATTGTGTGAGGTTTGAGGGAATGATTCCGAGTGGTTTGTGGGCAGCACGTTCGTTGGAGGTCTGGGTTTACAGGAGAGTGTCTGCGAGCGAGATATCAGCCAACGAAAACCCGTTGGTAAATCCGAGACGTACATTTGACTTCCAGAGTCTCCTGTTGTATTCGGCACACTGATTAGCCAGGCTATGTATGAGATGCATGTGATAAGCGATGGGATAGGCGAACTCCAAGAGGGCAGGAATGGGAGGAAGTAGGAGAAGAACTGACTCAAAGATCTTAAGTTTTTGTTTTGAAGGGTGTTCGACTCAAGTTGATTGACAAGAGGAATTGCCTGCGATCTTTAGCGGTTACTGCAACGGATCGTCAGCGGGGCTTTTACTGAGCTTGTCCTTCGAATTGTAATGAGTTGCGTTAATTCACGAACTCAGCGCGATCGCTCAAGTTGGAACGCGTTCTCATACGTACTTGTAAATGCGGTGAATTGCTCAACACAGTCTGAGAAGGCCGCCACGAGCAACTCTTTCTTTTGATATCTCAGTGTCAGCTGGGGGAGTTAAGAATCGCAGGAAACAGGCAAAAAGGTGAAAGAAGTGGCCGTTGGCGTGGTTGCAGAAGTCAATGTAAATGAAATAAACCCGTTGTCTTGGAGGATTAGTATGGTACGAGTGCACGTGACCTGGCGAGCGCGAGCTAGTCGGTACTCAGAAGTGCCTCGTATGACGTCCGTAGTCACGTGACTGACTCGCGATCCATAGTTTCGGTTTATATAAAATCTCAGTAGAGTCAGTTCTTATGAAATTCTCCTATAGAGTAAAAGTTCCTAGACCTTTTACTTTCTATTCTTTAGTTAATTCTTCTTATAATATAATTATCTATTTATAATAATCCCTCTTATCTTTATGTGACGGGCTGCTTCCGATAACTCAGGGTGAGGCAGGTCATAGGTTGAACGATTAAGAATAAACTAAGGAACTAAGAATATAATACAGGAGTCTTGAATATATAAGTGTTTGTGGGTCGTAAACAACCCGTTGTCCTGGTGACGGACCGTAAGTGGTCCGTCAGCCGACCTCTGACCAGCTCGGGCC